>WSYH01001733.1:0-107500 GCA_036426205.1 Ascaphus truei
ATATATATATATATATATATATATATATATATATATATTGTGACATCTCAGTCCCAGCGTAGGATCTTATGTCCAGATCAAAGGCAAGAAAACGTAGGGTTGTGCACAGGAGGGTTTTATTTACAAGGTACAAAGCAGGAACAGGATTAACTCATAACATAAAACAGAAACAAAAGACCTAACTCCTTTTAGTTCTGACTAATACAGCTTAGTCCCTAACTAACAGTGGGAGAACTAAACTCTTTCCCCACTTTACACACGGTACCTGCAGCTTTCCCTTTGCAGTCTCTCACAGGGCTGCCTGTGTGTGTGCTTTCAGATCAGCACAGCTGCAGCACAGTAAACTGCCTGTGCTGCCTTTTACCTTACAGCTCATTAATTAGGTCTCAGGTGAGTGGGAAGGGAACACACCCTGGAAGGTGCTGGGTCCTATGTACCTCCCCTCAAACACTTTCTGCTTCAGTACATCACAATTTAATATATATATATATATATTATGTATATGTATATATATGTATATATAGAGGTATCAGTATCGTGTTAGCCGAGCTTCAATAATAAAAAAAAAATAGATGATACCGTTCTGTGGCTAACGAAATGCTTTTATTTGTGCGAGCTTTCGAGATACACTGATCTCTTCTTCCGGCGATGTTACAATGAATGAAGCAAAAGGTAAACTTAAAAACAGTGTCTCTTGGAATGTTATCTGTGCTGTTCCTTCCCCCGGTGTGGATGTGTTTTATGGCTAGAGGTGTTAAATGGTTACTGAAAGCAAGTGAAGAAAGAGTGTGTATGTGTATCAGTGTGAATAAAAATGAATGGAGAGCCCACAGTATATACAGTGCTTTACACAAGGTGTGTGTGGAGTGGGACTGGATATAAATGGTGTGGGTGGGTGTGGAAATGTGAGAGTTAGTAGCACAACTAAAAGTGTGTGTGGATACTTAGTGGTCCCTATTGGTGTATAGGGATGGAAAAACAAGGAGTATTAGTATGTGTGAGAGACAGCTGTGTGTGCATACATATAGCACAGTATGTACAGACATGGCCTTTAGCGCTTATGGGACGAGAGTTCACTACTGTCAGTAATGACTCATAAAATTTCGATCTCTGTTTAGGCCACTGCTAAGTGTCCCGAACAGTTGCATAAATTTGTATTCATGCAACCGTCTCTCTTTCAGGGTTTTAAGATTACCTTTGAGTATGACAACCCTCAGATCGTTCATCTTATGGCCAGAGTCAGAGAAATGTTCGCCAACAGGACTGTCTCTTGTACCGCGTGTGATGCTGTGGCGATGCAGGTTCATTCTATTGTTTAGCCCCTGCCCTGTCTCACCTATGTAGTAGCAGCCCCCTGGGCATTTCATGCACATGATGAGGTACACGACATTGCTGGAAGAACAGGTGAACCTTCCTCTGATTTTGTATTCCCGATTCCTGTGTGGTATTTGTATTGTGTCCGCTGTGTAGAGCATTGCGCAGGTTTTGCATCTTGGGTCCTGGCATGGTTTTGTCCCGCATTCAGTTGTACTGCTGAATACTTTACTCCTCACAATAATATTCTTGAGATTATGGGGTTGTCTGTATGATAATAAGGGTGCTTCAGGGAAGACCTGTTGCAGTCTTGTTTCTTCCTGGAGGATGGGTTGTAGTTTCCTGGCGAACTTGCGTAGGGCTCCTAGGTGTGGGTTATATGTGACCACCAAAGGTACCCTATCGCTTGTCTCCTTCTGTTTGTATTCAAGGAGATCACTTCTTGGTATTCTGGTGGCTTTGTGAATTTGCTGGTCTACAATTCTGTGGTTATATCCACGGTTTATAAAGTCTGATCGCAAGGCTTTAATCCGCTGGTCTCTGTCTGCTGTGTCGGAGCATATCCGGTTGTATCGTATGGCTTGACTGTAGATGGTTGCATGTTTGGTGTGTGTCGGGTGGAAGCTGTTGTCCCTCAAATAGCTGGCTCTGTCTGTAGGTTTGCGGTATACAGAGGTCTGTAGTTGGTTGTTCTTTATAGTAATGGTGGTGTCTAGGAAATGTACTTCATCCGGGGAATGGGTGAGTTTGAGGTTGATGGTCGGGTGGAAAGTATTGAAGTTGTCATAGAACTGTAGGAGGTCCTGTTCGCCAGAGGTCCAAATCAGGAGGATGTCATCGATGTAACGAAGGTATGTAAGGGGTTTCAAGTGACAGGTGGACAGAAAGTCACTTTCCAGTTTTGCGCAGAACAGATTGCTACATCGATATACACACAGTAGAGGCAGCGATTATTCTGTTCCTCAAGGACTCTAAAAAATGAGACCCAGAGGAAGATCAAAAATCTGAGTTATCCGTATTCATTTTAGTTTTAGAATTATGACTACCATTTTCAAAACGATAACTCAAACTCTCATCACGAGGTCTAGATTCATAGCTCCTATTTTTATTCCTATTATTCTGTTGATAATAGTTTTTACGCTCATGATGGAACTGATTTTTTCTTGGGCCTTCATAGCCTCCTTTCGTTTTATTGGGGTATTTTCCCTGTGCATGCACCCAATGACCTTGAGGTCTATCAGATTTTGGTGTTCTGGATCTATTTGGATATGATCCAACTCTATTCTTTTGAATGGGGACATACACACGGTCAATCACCCTCCCTCTTATTTCCCTCATCTTTAGTCCAGTCTCTTTCCTTACCAGTATCATAATCCTTTTTATCGCGAATAAATTTTCTATGCTTAACTTTAATAATTTCTTCGCTCGTATTATCTAATTTACTCTTGAGGATTTCATTAATTGTAACTCAACCCATGTAGTATATCGAATAGAGTGTGCTTGTAATATTCAATATATAGGACGCACTAAGCGATGTCTGTCTTAAAGTGCGAATTCAAGAGCACATTAGAAATATAAAACATGGGTATGATAAACATAGTCTTTCCAGACATTTTTTTAAAGTGTCACAATAAGGATCCCTCAACTCTTAGATTTAAGGGAATTAAGATTGTCCCTAAAGGTAGGAGAGGAGGTGATAGAGTTAAGGATCTGTCTGTTCAAGAGACTTATTGGATTTACCAATTACAGTCCCTTTCCCCTAAGGGGTTGAATGAAGATGTTGATATCTGGTCTCTGTACTAAATTCACTGGTTTTCCTCTTTGTCTGAGGTTATTACCTGCGGCTGTGAATTATGTAATTAATCCTTTGTTTCTATCTTTTAGTACCAACTTGGAGCTGAATCTTTGACAATTGCTAGCCATTTAGTATATTTGTATTTTTATTTATGCATTAAATTGTATTGTATTTGTTTATATAACTCTGTACTATGTATGTTATGTTGTTAAACATTAGGTTAATTCACCCAACAGCTGTTTACCAATGCAGTGTGCCTACTGCTTATTGGTTGCTTTGTGATTAACAATTAACCTATTGTAGATCTTTAGAAGGTATTTAATGTGACCATTTGCTCACTGCTTTCATTCCCTGATGAAGTGGCCTTTATAGTTGCTACGAAACTAGTTGGAATTATACTTTTATTGATCTACTAGTACCCTTAGTATTCTATCACTTTGCTGGTTAAGTGAAGCTGGCGTGGGAGGCAGAGCTGACCATGATCGTGAGACTGTCCCTCTACCAGCTACTCCTAAACAGAGCTTGGGACTTATCTACCTGGATTACGTGGAAGCCTAAAGGGAACCCTCCGCTTCTAAAGAGTCCAGCAGATGAAAGCACAGCCTGATATGACTGCAGATTCCTGACATTGGGTGATCCGCTGCAGCCTTCTCCTGTGTCCTGATACCTGAGTGGTAACAACTGTCATAGTTACAGTTACATGCCTGTTTTACCTTTATCTGATGTACGCAGAACCTTGAATTACTTTTTAATATAAATTGTTCATTCTTCACCATGAGCGTTGTGCGCTGTTTTGTGTTTTGTTTTGCCAACAGTAATGTATAAATCCAGGAATTCAACCCTAGTTGAACTACAACTAAATGTCAGCTTGATGTTCAAATCGTTGTGGTTGAGGTCATCGACGAAGTCCGCAAACCCTGTGGCAGTTCCTTGCCAGAGGATGAGGATATCGTCGATGTACCTCAACCACAACGACACACATTGTGTGAAGCGAAGATTACCTTCAGATAACACAACCTCTCTTTCCCACCATCCCAGGAAAAGATTGGCATAGGAGGGTGCGCAGGTTGCACCCATCGCAGTTCACCTTTTCTGTAAATAATATTTGTTTTTAAAAATAAAATAATTATGTGTGAGAATAAATTGTAACAGATTTAAAATGAGATGTGTGAGTTTAGTGGAGATGTTTTGCATAGAGAGATAGAATTGTGTGGCTCGCAATCCATCATTATGATGGATACAGGTATAAAGGGATTCCACATCACAAGTCGCGAGGATAGTATCCTCATCGACTGTGATGTGGTCCAAACGAGCCAACACATCCATTGTATCTCTAATATACGATGGCAACATCTCCACTGAAAAATGCAAAAAAGAATCAATAAATCTGCAGATGGGTTCGCACAACCCCCCTATGCCAGAAACAATTGGTCTTCCTGGGGGGTTGGAGAGGTTCTTGTGCACTTTTGGCAGCATGTAAAACGTAGGTACCCTGGGGAATCTTAACGTAAGAGCCTGACTGTTACACTGAGTAATTACTTTGTCCAAAACTGCTGACCGTAGAATTAGGTCCAGTTCTGTTTTGAAACGAATGGTAGGATCAGAAGCAAGCTCAGTGTAACAATTACAATTTTTCAGTTGTTTCATAGCTTCCCGCTCATATATCACCTTGGGCCAGGTGACGACGTTGCCACCCTTGTCACTGGGTTTGATGACCACCTCTTTGAGGTCCTGAAGTTCTTTAATCGCCGTCATTTCTGCCCGTGTGAGATTGGTATCGCCCATCTGTGCTTTTATTTTCTTGAAATCTTCTGCCACCAGTTTAGAAAATACTTCAACTTGCGGACAAGTTTGCCAGGGTGGGCAGAAGACTGATTGAGGTTTCAATTCAGAAATAATTCCTCTCTCTTCTATCTGTCGTACTCCCTTGTCATCCAGAAGAGAATCCAAATCTCATAAAGCAGCTGTCTCATGTGTGTTCCACTGAGTAAAGTCCACACTTTAATCCTCCATGGTAGAGATCTTTGAAAAATGCTTAAATAAAAGTAATTTTCTACAAAATAAATTAAGATCTTTTATCCATTCAAAATGGTCCATGCAGGAGGTAGGAGAAAAGGATAGGCCGTGTTTCAACACGTTTGATTGATTTTCAGTGAGAGTCACACTGGAGAGATTGATAATTGTTAGTTCACTCTCAGAATCCTGTTTTTTGTCACTCACTTTGTTTTGTGAGTCAAGATTGTCCGTTATCTTAGTTCCCTTTGTTCCCCTCCTTGTCCTCCTTGAGATGTTGACTTGGCTCCTATGTCTAAAAAATGACAATTTGCTAGGTTGTTGTGAACCAGACGGCAGAGTTGGTGTGAGATTTAGACTTATTCTTTTTTCTATTTTTGGCATCACTCTTCCCCTTATGCCACTTATAGACTGTATTCGTTCTGTAATCCTCTTGGTCACGCTCAAATTTGCGTTTTTTGAATGCAATTAAATCTTTTTCATATTTTTCATTTTCATATTTTTCTAAGTCACCTTCTATTTTCTTGAACTGTACTACTTCTGTATCAGTTAACTCCTTTTCAATAACTTCTATTTGGTTTGTGACCTCCTGCACACGTGCTTCATCATGTTCTATGAGGATCTTGAGTAACTCAAAAGAACAGGTGCTTAAGGTCTCTTCCCACCTTTGTCTAAGTGACAGTTCTATGAACTCAAAGGAAGGGAAGGTTTGTATGCGCAAGCCTCTCGGTATTAATTGATACAATATGCATTTTTCCAGCGCTGTTTTATTCCACCACGATCTAAGTCGTTATTGGTAAAGTTGTTTCAAAGTTTTGATTTTCTCACCACTCACAGTAGTTTGAGAATATATATACATACACACACACACACACACACACACACACACACACACACACACCCACACACAGCACACCACACACACACCACACCACAGCCTTTCCTGAGTATGTAGTATGCATGTCCCTTTGCAAACTGGACCTATTTACATTTTATTTTTCAATATATTTTACCATGAAACTGTTGGGATTGCAAGGAACATGATTCACAAATGTTAAATTATTCAAGATGTGATTTTGGGTACTTAACTAATGATACCTTTTCATATTTTGTAGCCTGTAGCCAAAATTGGAGGGGGCATTGTCAAAGTAGAAGAACTGTGCTTCATCATAGGAAATAATAATACTTTCAAATATGACAGAACTCCTTAGGCGCCATTTTCCAAATGGTTAATGACAATGTATGCTACATGCTGTGTTTTCACACTTTAACCACTGGTGGAAATTCACAGAACACCTCTTCCGCTGATTCAGCAGCTGTTTATTGTCTTGTCTTTTTGAGAGTGGTCACAACATGCTTTTACATTGTAACCTATTCTATATAATGACCACGTCTGTTGAGGGTACCCAACGTTTGCTATTCTTAAGGTAGCTCGTAACTTCAGATTAAAATTAGCTATTCGATACCCATGTTTGAATGAGGGATATTGGCTTTATCCATCTTGATATAGTATATGTACTCTGAGCTATAGAATATTTAAATATATTGTTATTTAAGCTAAATTGTATCACTTTTAATTTTTTATATTTCATCTTACTCTGGTTATAAAAGGGTAAGAAGAAATACTGTATAATTTTTTTAAACTTTTTTAAGTAAGCAAAAGTAAGCGATTTTGTCCAGATGGATTTCAAATTTGTATTCTTGCCTTAAATCAAACATTTTGATCTATGTGCCAGTGTTTGAGGAAAACTATTGTTGTTTATACTTCACTGTCTTTCAGTGGTATACTTTATCTTAATTCCTTTAATGATTTATATATATTTTAAAGTAAAGTTTATTTGTTTGTTTTTGTATGTACTCAGTTTGACCAGAAAGAAAAATCAACGCTTCTATGGAATAAGAAAGACTATTGGGATTACTTCTGTGACTGTCTTGCTAAAGTAAAAGGCACTAATGATGGAATCCGCTTTGTGAAGTCTATTTCAGAGGTAAGCAGATATTACGCTGTAAAATCTGAAGTAATAAGTCAAATCTTTCCTACATAATTTTAAAACAGTGCTGCATTTTAGGAAAACTTGGCAAGGTACTGTAGAGTAATATTCTTTTTGCAGTTCACAATTCTTTTTTGGATGACTCTGAACAATAAATGTCCTTAGTAAATGATAGATGACACTACAATTTTAAATATTGGTCTTCTGGATCAAGTGGTGAATTGTTCTAATAGAGTTAAATCACAAACACAATAAACAAGCATTCATTTAATAAAATGTATGTTTCACAAGTATTGAATGCTGGCTATGTATTTCTTCAAGGTGAAACATGTACTGTATAAAAAAAGTCGATAACACTACCAACCATGCATATTTTACTGAGAAACTCATGGCAGAGTCTAATTGAAGTTGCCGGAACTGACATCCCATAGGGGAAGGAATACATTGTGCACTGCCTCAATAAACGATGGTGGCTGGATCGCTCAAAATTAAAAACAATTTAATGGATCATCAGCAACATGCTAAAAGAACAAAAAACAGCAGAGAAACCTCCGACGCGTTTCACGCATGCGTGTGCTTTGTCAAAGAGTTTGTTTGACAAAGAGCACGCATGCGCAAAACGTGTCAGAAGTTTCTCTGCTATTCATTGTTCTTTTAGCATATTGCTGCTGATCCATTAAATTGTTTTTAATTTTGAGAGATCCAGCCGCCATTGTTTTTTTGAGGCAGTGCACAGCCTATTCCTTCCCCCATGGGATATCACTTCCGGTACTCCATCTCAAGCTGGGAGCATGCCAACTTCGGACCTACAAACACAGTCGTGAGTACCTCTCAATCTGATTGTATTATTGATATTTAAGGATTTACCAAGATCGGTTAGAGTCTAGCTTCAGGAGACATCACCTTCAAGTCATGAGGGGGTCTGGGTTCACCACTTTCGTGGCTTCACAGACATCCCCTCTGGGTAATATTATAAGGCTGTTCTCGTTATATTTGAAGTACAAATATGACTTTCTACAATATATGACTTTATTCACGTGTCCGAATACATTGTTTCTACAAACAAAACAACTTGGCTTGTGTATACTGATCTGTGTGGTTGATTTCAAGTGCTGGTTGTACAGTATGAAGTGTGAAGTTATACCCAGAAAGAAAGGGAAGTGCTGTGTATACTAGTGTATACTAGCAGGGGTGGTTGAATTTGGGGAGTGTGCAGTGGGTTAATTTATTGTTAAAGTGTGTGGTAATTCAAGCCTTTAACTTTTTCCCCCTTTCCCCTGGCTGAGTCAGAGTGTGTGGGATTAGTTAATTGCCAACCTGACACACCTGGTGGATGTCCCTATTTAAACAGAGGCTTCTAAAGAACTTGCGTATACTGAGCTTGTGTATACTGATCTGTGGGGTTGATTTCAAGTGCTGGTTGTATTAAGTGTGCAGTTAGACCCAGAAGCAGTTTGAACAAGCAAGTGGTTAAACAAGGAATTGACTCCAGCATTGCAATGCAGCAACACATTTGACAAGGCACACCCCTGCTGTTTTGTCTGCACACACTCACTTTGCTCACAACAGCTCCATGCAGCACTGCCTACCTCTGGCATAATGAACCTGCTATGTATCTTAACTTTTTTTTTTCTCCTGGCCTCATGGAGATGTTACTCCCTCTATACACTTCAAACTCCTCCCTCCTGGCCCACACCCAACATCACCATACACCCTGGACTACTCAAAAGCCTTGCACTATCTACTGAATGTTGGTGGAGAACTCTAAAAACCAGCACACCAACCACTGCTCACTCTAATGGCAAACACCACAAATTTACAACTTGCAAACAATTACCCAAATTTCTTCTCATACTATTACTCTCTTTAGCAGGTGATATTGAACCTAACCCAGGTCCTCCCATTTCAGCTCTGTCCCATGCCCCTGAGAATTCCACATTTAAATTCCAAAAAGGGCTACCTGTCGGCCATATAAATATCCGGAGCCTGCTGCCCAAACTGGACGAACTAAGGGCATGGTGCCTTATGCATAAACCCAAAGCCATCATTCTTACAGAAACATGGCTAACCCCTAAAACTCCTGATGCAAATATCGCCATTCAGGGATACTCCATATTTAGGAGAGATAGGTAAAAGAGAAGAGTAGGGGTGTTATTTTATATTGCAGACACCTTACAATTTACACTGTTAAATTGCCCCCCAAGCCCACCCTCTTTTGAAATTCTAGTTGGCAGAATATGCCTCCCCTTTTCTAAGCCCATCTTGCTCGCTGGCATCTACCGCCCCCCTAAAGCCCCTCTAAAATCCCTGACTGATATCACCCAGTTTCTTGGCTCCATTTCCTCTCTGAATGAGAAGAATGAGCTGCTAGTTCTTGGGGATTTCAACTTCAATTGGCTTGACCCTAAAAACCACAAAATCCAGATACAACTCAAGTCACTTAACCTATCACAACTCATTTCCCAACCCACATGGACAAACCTGAAATCGCATAACCATTCCTTGCTAGACTGGATTCTCTCCTCAAACCCCAGCAGAATCCAATCCTCTGGCATCCTTCCTGATATTTTCAGTGACCATGCAATAGTGTACTGTGTAAAGAAAATTAAATCGCCCCAATCAAGCCCTAAAGTTCTCCTCTCTAGAACATTTAGAAACTTTAACCCACAACAGTTTCTGGATGACCTTACCAACTGCCAATGGCACAGAATCGATTTAATTCCCGACCCTTATTTTGCGCTCGACTATTTCCAATCCGAGTTCTTAAAAATCTGTGATACCCACACTCCACTACGCAAAATAAGGGTACGGGGGCCCACCTTCCGTGGGATACAACTGACCTTATTGCACTCTACCTGCTCAGGGATATCTTGTGGAAAAGCTACAAAGTAACTGGCACTACCAAGGATCTCAATCACTATAGATGCCTGCGGAACATGTGCACAGGGCAAACAAGGCACGCAAAAGCACAATATTACTCTGATAATCTCCACCAAAATACAACAAACCCAGCTAACTTCTGGAAGGTTATCAACAATATATTCCAGCCTCCTAACCATCAACAACCAAGTAATATCACTAAGGGGATATTACTCTGACAAACCCCACTGACATTGCAAATGCATTCAATGATTACTTTGTGGGGTGTGCCACTAACTTATTAGCGAAACGCAGCCCAAACCACAAACCTGAATCTCATCCTGGGAGTGCCCACATAGCCCCACCCCCTCCCAACACTGCCCACAATTTTCAATTTGGCCCTGTATCTGAAGAGGAGATTACACAAGCGCTCCTCAAACTAAATCTAAGCAGCCAATGCGGACCTGACTTACTACAATCTAGGTTCCTTTGACTTGGTGCCCCAGCCATTGCCAAACCAATTGCTTCCATAGTCAACTCTATCCTGTCTGCAGGCCATATCCCTAAGACCTGGAAAACTGCCAGAGTTGTACCAATCTTCAAAAGTGGGGACAAAAACACTGTCTCAAACTACAGGCCAATCTCACTTCTCTCAATTCTATCCAAAGACATGGAAAAATGTGTCCACTCCCAATTAAGCGATTACTATACCAAGACAAATTTCCCTAGCCAATTCCAATCTGGCTTTTGTCCCAAACACTCCACATGAAATCGAGTGTGGAATGGAACGGGGACAACTCACTGGTGCAGTATTCCTAGATTTTGCAAAGGCTTTTGATACAGTTGATCATGCTATCCTGCTTCACAAACTCCAGAGCTCTGGAATAGGGAAGCATGCTTTAAACTGGTTTCAGTCCTACCTATTAGGAAGATCCCAACATGTGTCCATCTCGGGCTCTAACTCTAACCCCCTGGATATCACCTGTGGTGTCCTGCAAGGCTCTGTTCTGGGGCCCCTACTCTTCTCAGTGTTCATTAATGATCTTCCCACAGCTTGTAAGGAAGCCTCAATTCACATGTATGCAGAGGACACAATCCTATATGCACACAACCATAGCCTCTCTGACCTTCAACTCATAATTCAGTCTGACTTTTTGAGATTCGAAAACTGGATTTCCCAAAACAAACTGTTTTTAAACACTGACAAGACTGTAACAATGGTATTTGGGACCAAGACTAAATTTGTAAAGCTTCCAGCGACTGAGCTCCTGATTAGAACCAACGCTAACACCACCCTAACCCCTGTCACTAGTTTTAAATACCTGGGCTTATGGTTTGACTCCCACTTAACATTCGGAATGCACATTGATACCCTGACAACAAAGACCTACTGTATGCCAAACTAGGGGTACTTTACAGGAACAAATCCTCCCTAAGTCTCCTGGTCAGAAAGCGCATCGCACAGCAGATGCTAATGCCAATTATTGACTATGGAGACATAGTATATGGCTCAGCACCTCAAACCCACCTTAGCAAACTTGACACCCTCTACAATTCAATTTGTCGTTTTGTTCTCCAATCCAACTACAACACACATCACTGCGAAATGCTCAAAGAACTAGATTGGTCATCACTCGAGTGTAGGCGCAAAGTTCACCTTTCCTGTCTTGCCTTTAAATTCTTTATGGGCAAGCTATCCAGCTATCTGAACAAGTTCCTCACCCCTACCACATGCAGCACTTATCACCTGAGATCAGACTCCAAAAGACTGTTCATGGTCCCAAGGCTCAACAAAGTATCTGGCCTTTCCTGCTTCTCTTACCGTACACCCCAAAACTGGAACAACCTACCAGAGACTCTCACATCCACCACCAGTTTAAGTTCTTTCAAATCTAAGGCTGTCTCACATTTTAATCTCGTCTGTAACTGTTTCATGCGCCCATAATATATATTTTCTTTAACTGTGCATGCAATGTCTTGTATATAATGTACAGTATACCCTGTTCATTTATGTAACTGTATTTGTAACCATGTATTATTTGTCTTAACTCTGTGCCCAGGACATACTTGAAAACTAGAGGTAACTCTCAATGTATTACTTCCTGGTAAAAAATTTTTATAAATAAATATTGAAGTACAGGTTATTGTTAGTACTTATAAACGTCATAGTTGCTATAATGACCAGGATTGAAAATGCCACTCAATGCACATCTTGCCACATGTATGTGCACTTGGAGCAGCTGTTCCAAGGAGCATACCACTGTAAGAAGTGTGAGCGGGTGGTCTCGTTAGAGTCAGAGATTGCTTATCTGAAGAGGTAACTTGCACTATTGAGGGACATTGGAAATCTTGAAAGGGGTTTAGTGCTCACTGAGCAGGCCTGTGCTTCGACTAGTGGCGCTGTTAGGAGCAGGTAGGTATCTGGGTAGCAGTTAGAAGGGGAAGCAGGGGCAATAGGGAGAGGCAGGTAATTTCTGAGCTGACCCATCCAAATAGATTTGCCATATTGAGTGAAGATATTGGGAGTGTCGGGCAGAAATGGCAAGGCTGGGGGAGACTAATTCCTCTAGCAGCCAGGGGAATAGTTCCTCCAGCACAGAGGGGACTCAGGATGCTCAGATACCACGAAAGATTGTGGTGGTAGGGGACACCATTATTAGGAAGGTAGATGGGGCAATCTGTTGCCATGTGTAACGCGTATCTCACCACAAACGAAGAGTGACTGTGGTGCTGAGATAAGGAATTGAGAAACGCCAACTCACAGCCACGCGGGAGCGCCTACGATGTAGATTAGTCTTGCTAGCTGGGTCAGGAGTACGGAAGGTAGAGTAGTCATTATACTTGCCAGGTCTGGATTGGAGAGTAGTGGATCGTTGGGGTACTTTGCCAGTGTCAGGATTGGAGAGTAGCGGATCGTTGAGGTACTTTGCCAAGGTCTGTATTGGAGAGTAGTGGATAGTAGGGGTACTTTGCCAAGGTCAGGGTTGTAGAGATCAGGATGATCGTACGTAAGCTGGGTCAGAGAAGCGGAGTCCAGTGAACGAAGCAGTTTCAGGCGGCAGGGAGCTCAGGAACAAGGGAGGCAAGACACAAGGTAGGGAATAGCAGGATCAAGGTAAGAATGCAGCAAGGCACGGCGTCACACACTAGATTATGCTGAGCGATGAATGTCTGGGCTGAGCAGGTATTTAAGGAGCTTTCCTCCAATGGGAAGTGGGGCGGGACAAGATGGAACGCATGGATAGGCTGCTGGGTCACGCAGGTGCGCCCTATTGTGCAGCCCGATTAGGTCTGAGGGTGGAGCTATGTCCCGTGCACGTCACTGACGTCATGAGGTGGCGATCTGATCGCGTGCCACTAACGCACCGCGCTTGCCCGTCATCCGAACGGGAACGGAGCCTGGAGGTGGGTTCAGGGGAAACCTGTCTTGTGTGTGTCACTGACATCAAGGGGTGGCGACTTGAACGCACGCTATTCGCGTACCGCGCATGTCCGTCTTCGGAGCGGAGGCGGGTCTAGAGAGGCAGGCTGATCGGGAGATGCCTGCGTGCGTGCGTTTTGGAACCACCGTGGAACTGCTACTCTTGAGTGCCATATGGCTGAGGAGGTGAGTTCCGGCCATCAGGATGGCGAATCCTCACAGTACCCCCCTGTGACGGTGAATAAACGTCACCAGCCCTATGCCTGGCAGACCTATGTTTAGGTCTGCAGAGCAGCAGTTACCGGGTTAACATTCAGCTGAGAAGGTCTTGTCAATTAGTCTGGTCCCAGCTGCCTCATCAAGGAGCTTTAAAACCCCAGGCTGCACACACATGCAGCCTGTCTGACCCAGTGAGAGATACTGAAATGCTGTCGCAAACCGCTATAAGATCTGTCTTCACTATGCTGTTTTGATATTCTATTGCTCTGGACTCTCAACAGCCCTTGTTGGAAAAAGGGAAAAGCCCTGCTTAGGACTTGTTTTCTGTTTGTTTCATGTGCTGAAAAGAAGCTGTTTTATTTTTTTCTGCCATATTTTTTGAGGCTCAATGATTAAGCCTTTTCCAAAACCCACGTGTGGTTGCGTGTACCCTGCAACCCCCCCCCCCCTCTAGGAGCGACCTCTGGGCGACTCCAAGACGGATTGTCCGGAAATTTGAGGTGGAAGAGGTGAACCAGCCTGTTAGCGTGAACCCAGTGGCTCAGGTTCAATGGCCTTTCTTCTGGCCCAAAACCCTTCCAGTGTACCAGGTAAAGTAAAGATCCTCTAGAGAACTTGGATTCCAGAATGGATTGTATCTTGTACTTTGGTTGGCCTTGCACCATATGAGAAGGAATAGGAGAGACTTGAACTGAATGTATATTCTGGGCAACTGGTTTGAGCAAGGATACATGAAATACAGACGGAATCCTTATAGAAGAAGGCAAAGAGAGCCGATATACGAATTAGACTTGGTACACATATATGATCCTGGATTGAAAACTGGTTGAAGGATAAACAACAGAGGGTTGTCATAAATGGAACTTTTTCGGTTTGGGCTAAGGTCGTGTGTGGAGTACCTCAGGGATCGGTACTGGGACCCCTGCTTTTTAACTTGTTTATTAATGACCTTGAGGTTGGCATTGAGAGCAATGTCTCCATCTTTTCTGATGGCACTAAATTGTGTATGGTAGTAGAATCAGAACAGAATGTAATTTCTCTTCAGAAGGACATTTGAGAGACTGGAAATGTGGGCAGGTAAATGGCAGATGAGGTGTAATACAGATAAATGTAAGGTTATGCATTTGGGATGCAAGAATAAACTGGCGACTTACAAATTTAATAGGGATAAATTGGGGGAATCCTTGATGTAGAATGATTTAGGAGTGCTTGTATACACAGCCTTAGAAATAGTACCCAAAGTCATGCAGTAGCTGTAAAAGCAAACAAGATATTATCTTGCATTAAATGGGCAATGGATGGAAGGGAAGTAAACATAATTATGCCCCTTTACAAAGCATCAGTAAGACCACACCTTGAATATGGAGTACAATTTTAGAAAAGACATAATGGAACTAGAGAGAGTGCAGAGAAGAGCCACCAAATTAATAAAGGGGATGGACAATCTAACTTATGACGAGAGGCTAAATTAGATTTATTTACATTAATAAAGAGGCGTCTAAGAGGGGATATGATAACTACAGTATATACAAATATATTCAGGGATAGTACAAGGAGCTTTTATATGAACTATTCATCTCAAGGGCAGTAAAAAGGACTCTGGGGCATCCCTTTAGGTTGCAGGAAAGGAGATTTAATCAGGAACAAAGGAAAGGGTTCTTTACAGTAAGGGCAGTTAAAATGTGGAATTCATTACCCATGGAGACTGTGATGGCATATGCAATAAATTTGTTCAATAAAAAGATTGGACATCTTTTTGAAAGGAGATGTATACAGGGATATACCAAATAAGTATTCATGGGAAGGATGTTGATCCAGGGATTAATCCGATTGCCAATTGTTGGAGTTGGGAAGGACATTATTTTTCCCCTTATGAGATATCATTGGATGATATGACTCTGGGGTTTGTTTTTTTTTTGCCTTCTTCTGGATCAATAAGTAAGTATAGATATAGGATAAAGTATCTGTTGTCTAAATTTAGCATAGGTTGAACTTGATGGATGTACGTGTTTTTTCAACCTCATCTACTATGTAACTATGTAACTTATATGTTCCATATATAGAAATCAAACTATGGATCAAGACTTTTACACTCTAGAGCACTGACATAGGAACTGTTGTTGCTCTCTCTTTATAATTGAAGGTGCAAAGTAAAGATTGTTACTTTTTCAATAAAGTTTGTAAAAGTTGTTCAGTATGGTGTCATTCTGAGCCTTTGTTGCAGGCACAACGCAACAACAAGTGGGTGATCTGAATAGGCTTGTTTATGCAACCTGAATAATATGGACCACAAAATATCAGAACTTTTCTTCAGCATATATAAACCAATGTAAAAATAAGTCCTGACCAGGGTTTTGACCTTTTCCCAGCAAGGGCGGTTCAACTCCATGATAGAAACACAGAGCAAGGACATGTGTATCAATAAAACAGATCGTGAGTCAAGCTGCTTTCTCTCCATTGTTTCAGCATGTCTCCCTTTTTCAGACAGACCTAGGCACAAGTCAGAGCTCTGGGTTCTTAAAGCCCCTTAACAAAGCAGCTGGTACCTGATTAATTAACCCACACTTTTTCAAGTTGAGATTAACCAGGTCACTGCTATACTGCAGACCTATACATATGTCTGCCAGGCATAGGGCTGGGATATTGAATTCACAATGTCACATTCCTCGTCTGTTTGTGTGTGGCTTTGGTCATGCATGTCTGAAGCCTGACCATCCACCCCTTCTCGAGAGAAGAAATAAGCATTTGCGGTTAACTTCCCAGGCATGTGCAGAATCTCAAATGAGATGGTGGCACGCTGTGCTCACCACAAACAGGACTAACACAGCGGGGCTGAAGTGGGGATGTACAGGCACCGACCTGCAATTGCGCAGTCCAGTCCAGAGTGCGACGAGATGAGTGTGGTAGTTGTCCGTAAGCCATGGTCCAGGAGCAGGGAGGGTAGAATGTCAAGGTACGTAGCCGGGGTGAAAGAGTAGGAGATAGTAGGAAACAGGAGTGAAGCCAAAGTTCAGGACTGGAGACAGGACTGGTCCAAGCAAGCTATGGTCGAGGCACAAACAACAGGAACAAACAACAGCGAGCACAAAGCATAAACAGAAATTTAATTTAATCACTTTAGTGGAGCGTGATCTGTCACCATGGGTAAAATGGACTCCCGCCAGGTTGGGGTACTTTACCCTCTGGAACAATTTCCTGCTCGGGAAAAGGACCGCCTCAAACTGTTGTGATACAACTGCCCCCACTCCTATCTCTAATGTTTCATTCTGTATGACAAAACGCCTATTAAAATCTGGACTTCTAAGGACGAGCCCCTCTGATAAACACCTTTTTACTTCCTTGAAGACTCTAGCACTCTATATTATGGCACTTGTGTAGAGAACTTTTTTTGTGAGGTCTGTTAGCGGGGAAGTCATTTCAGAGTCATTAGGGATGAACCGCCGATAGTGCCCTGCGAAGCCCAACAGAGCGCACCTGCGTCTTTGTTCGGGGGGTCAGAACTTCTTTTGGGCAGCTACCTTACTGGTCAATAGCCTTACTTTTCCACTTCCCACCGCATAACCTTAGTATTTTGTTCCGGCCTTAGCTAAGGCACATTTCTTACGGTTGGCGGTGAGCCCTGCCACCCTTAAAGACCTGAGGACAGCTTTCAGCCTGTTTAGATGGGCCCGCCAATGTTTACTGTAGATGACAATGTCGTCTAGGTAGGCTGCGGTATAAGCCCTATGAGGTCTCAGCACCTTTTCTTTGGGTCTCTGGTAAGCGGCTGAGGCTCCATTCAGACTAAATTACATTGTTATAAATTGGTATAAACCCATCGGAGTGGCAAAGGTGGTTTTGCACTTGGACTCCTCCTCTAAAGGTATTTGCCAGTATCCTTTTGTGAGGTCATGCGTGGATATATACTCCACCGTACCAAGGGCGTAAATCAATGTGTTCACCTTTTGGCATCAGGTATGCATCAAACCTGGATACCTCATTTACCTTTTTGGAGGTCCACACAGAACTTTCCCTTCCCACCTGGTTTAGGTAGAATTGCTGAAAAAAGGAGCACTGCAACGAAGAGAAAAATAACAAAAATGTAATTGAGAAATAAAGCCTAGATTAAAAAAAAGTAAGAAACCTCTAACGCGTTTCTCGCCTGTTGGCACTTTGTCAAAGAGTGCTTCTAGGGTCAAAAAGGTGTCTCTTTATAGGTACTCCCTCACCAGAGAAAATGCAACCTGTGTTCCCAGGTAAAAAAAAACCCACGGGAACCAGTACTCCACATGTAAATGTAAAGACTGAAGAGATGACAATCTACTAGTGTCGGAACGTACCAAAAAAGAAGACACTTACAAATACTCAAATATTAGAAAACGTAAATCAATTTGTTCACCTTTTGGCATCAGGTATGTATCAAACCTTTTTGAGGTCCACAAAAAACTTTCCCTTCCCATCTGGTTTAGTGTCCATGACTATTGGACTTCACCATTCACTGCATGCAAAACGAAATTAGTTTGCCCTGGGAAATCAGAAAATTATCCCTAAATTGGTTAAATACCTCTTTCGGTTCAGAGGTTAACTGCCTTACCATAGGGATTTGATTTTCACCAAAGGTGTCCCCCTGTTGACTATGAGGACACAGATCCGTTTCCTCTACCACCGGGTGAATGAACAGAGAACTCTGCACATTTCAGGGTTTCAGTAAGTTTACATGGTAAATTTGTTTACCTTTCCTGGACCCTGGTTGATCTCGTAATCCACGTCACCCGTGTGGTGTAGCACATCAAATGGACCCTGCCATTTTGCTCTGAGTTTTCTTTAACAACTAGGTAATAGTAACCTCACCTGGTTCCCAGGTTGAAACATACTCATGCAAGAATTTTGGTTATGTCTCTCCTGACTGTCTTGGGCTGATCTAAGATTCTCCCTGGCAAAATGGCCAACCATGTCTAGGCGCTTCCTAAGGTCCAACACATATTGAAGGGTATACTTTGAAGGGGACCGCTGGGGTTATCAGCTATATAGGAGCTCAAATAAAGAAAATCCCATTGGGGCCTGGAGAACTTCCTGCACTGCAAACAGAAGAAAGGGGAGAAATTCATCCCGAGCTTTCTTTTCAGAGTCTACAAACTTCCTTAACATACTTTTTAGAGTTTGATATCCTGCATCAGTTTAGTTATAAAATTCCCTTGGTCTGTCAACATAACCTGGGGAAGTCTGACCAGTGAGAACAGCTCCAACAACTTCTTGGCTACCTGCTTAGCAGTTGCTGTCCTCAGTGAGAGCGCCTCAGGGTACCTTGTTGCATAGTCGACTATCACCAGAATAAACCCGTGTCCCTTCGCAGAGGGTTCTAGAGGTCCTACCAAGTCGACCCCGATCCTCTCAAAGGGAACTGAGACCAAGGGTAGAGGAACCATGGGGGACGATTTTTGCCCCTTCTGGGTGGTTAGCTGGGATTCTGGAAAAACCGTATGTGGTAGGACGGCCTCACGCCAGGGTCAGTAAGACGCTAGACACGGTATGAAACTTTAACAATAGTGGTTTTATTATCCACCAGCCAAATAACCATCAGGGTACTGTCGCTTTAAGGCAAAATAAAACGTGAAATAAACTCCTATTCCCGTTAGGAAAACTAACTCGACTTCTTCAGTCCTTCCTGCTTAATTAGCTGCAGGTGAAGAAAGCTCACAGAGAGAAACTTAACCTCCTGCATACTGGAACCAATCCACTCTGCTAGCTCTTTAGTCCATAAGGACAGTGACTCTGTCACATATCCTCCCCCCCAGCGTAACATTGTCATGTGGAGCAGAACGTGCACCATTCCCGTGCAAAAGCATTTTAGTCGGAAACATCCGACATCGCCCCCTTTTCTTTCTGGACTTCCAATTGAAGAATTTTTCCCTTTGGGTAATTGCCAGGCCTTCTGTGCCTGCAGATTGGTATTCTGCTGCCTCTTTGTCTTGTGTCAGTTTGGCTCTCTCTTGTGAAGGAAGTAACTCCGCATCAGCGGTGATGCCATTGGACCTTCCTCCATCAGCGTACCTTCAGCATTTCAGCCTAGAGACCAGTCATTCACCACAAGTCCTATGGTTGGTTCCACACCATTTAGCTTTAGTATTTTAGCTTGGACGGGATTCTCATTAACCCCAAGTGCACCCCATGGTGCATCGCTATTACAGTCGGCAGACTTGTTTTTAATTTCCTGCGGTGTTATCATCACTCCAAATGCACTCCATGGCACCTCATTTCCACAGTCGCCAGACTTGAAAATTTGGGGCCGTTATTTCTTGGCCCATTAACTTACTCCGACGGGAGTAACACTGGATCTCCAGTGACGGTTTTCACCACGTATGAACGTGGAGACCTTTCCATCCTTATTCTTGAGATTGCATCTTTATATTGGCTGCTTCCCCGGCAAGGACGCTACTTCGGGCCCCGTTGACACAGTTGTACGGCTGGAGTTTTATGGCGTCACTCCGTTGTAATTTGTCCCTTTTATTCCGTGGTTTAGTGTAAAGCAGTTCGGGGGTACAGCAATGGCATTGCAGATATGCTTATCGGACTGCCCCGCTTGCTTAGGATGACATAGGATCTGTGTCCGGACTGTATGGCGCCAGTCGCAGAGCATTTACTCACATGGCTTTCTCCCGCCATCCTTCCTAGGATAAGCATCCCACAGCATTTCTGAAATGTTAGAATATCTTTTCCTCTTTATAGCAGAAAGAGACCTCTGTTTCTTACGTGCCTCCTGCAATTCTCCCGCCATTTTTTTCATGATCTCCCTCTGTGACCCCAGTGTCTCTTTTAATTTTCTTATCTCATTATCTTTGGGCTCCAGTGCCTTCCAACCTGGTTCCTTTTCTTTTTATCCGCTTCAGCTTTATCCTGCAGTTCCCGTCTTAGAGCCTTCACCTCTTCCTGGTGCTTGCTCTGTGTCTGCATCAGCGCCTCTTTCATCATATTTTTGAGCTCGGCAGATTTCATCGTTCTCCCTCCTTCTCCAGGGTGAACTGACTTTTTGGAATAGAGCAGTTTTCTGCTAGTCCAGCTCATGTTCCAATTTCTAGGTTCCTTGTTATACAGAGTCACCTGGCTTCTATGCTCCTCTTCCAGTGATGCTTCGGTGGTGCTTAGTGTGGCCGTCAGCTCCTCAGGTTGCTCTGCGGGGACACACTGGGTACTCAGATGATCCTGCAGCATTTGCTCTGCTGGAGTGTGCTGCACCAGGGAGACATCTTATTTTTACAGTACTTTTTCTGCATTCACCAGTGCTTCTGGCACTTCTATTTTTTTTCTGGATCAATTGCTTCTTTTATAACGACTTGTTGTGTGAGATAAATCTCTCACACTAGATCCCTTTTTATTGCACTCAAAGTACACATTTAATGTTATTTAAACATGGTGAATTCATCAGAATTAGTAATTTCTATAGGACAGGATATCAAACAAATAGTGAGTCACGCCTAGTAATATATGCTAATAGGCTAAGCCAGTGATACGAAAGGTATTATCTGTATCCACTCAAGTTTTGGCACTTTTCCTTAGACTTACTGTGATCTGTTGCTCCCATCACTGTTTGCATTGACATTGCTCAAATGTTACTGTCTACCTAGAGTCACTAAGGTAGAAAAGGGCTACAGCTGTGGCCGCCTTTATCCTAATGCGGCGCTCTGATAACCGCGGCCAGATGCGGTATATTTTCTTTTTTTCCGGAGCTGTTTCCGGTATGTTAGCGCTCGGATTTTTAGCGCTGTCTGCTATACTGCAATACCGTCTAAAAATACAGGTGGGCGTACTCGAGCTGTTGTCTTAAAAGTCTAATAAGTTTAATGCATGTCTAATGCATTATGTCTGTGTGCGCGCGCAGTATTTGTAAATTGGAAGATTTACAGTATACTGTACATTATTACAAAAATATAGCGTCGCGTCTTCTTCGAATATAAAATTATCACATTTCTATACAGTACTGTATTATTTTGTAATCAGTACTTTTACTTTTACTTGTTTTCATACTCTTTTTATATTATGCGTGTACCGTACAGTACTGTATGTCTCATTTGAACATTTTTGAAACTTATAGGCGTGTTACAGTATCACATTTTGGCGCATACAGCACTCTCCCTCTCGCCCCCGCACACACACGGCTAACGTACTATTTCAACTTCTTATCTACCGTACAGTACTCCTCTCTCAGCCAGATGGCTTTCTGAAAGCCAGATGGCTTTCTGGCTTCAATCATCCTGAACCTGTCATCACATTCCTGCGTGTATAACATACCGAGCCTGGTGTCACATTTCAGCGCCTGCTAATCCTCTTTGGGAAGAGACCTTGTTGATGATTAATGCGCATGCGTGTATAACTTCACATTCATGTGGAAGTTCAAGTCTGGATTTTTTTTTTGTTTCCAGACGTGTGCCTGCATAAAAATTCATGTTCTGATATTCTATCGGTACTGTAGCTTTTTAATGCGACACTGGTCATTCACATGCTTTATGTGATTTTTATTGATTTGGGGGTGTGGGGATCAAAACATTATGATGACCTGTTGGAAATATGTCTTTGAACTACTGTACAGCTAATCCTTCTTCATGCAGCTTTACACCCCTCCCCCCGCAGACACACACAAGGCTCAAGGATTTCAACTTCTTATCGACACCCCTCGCAAATCATTCATTTTCAAATGCTTGGCTAATCCATTATGCTAATCCATTATGATGATTCATCCATCCACCCCCCCCCCCAACCCTTTGAGGCTTTGTTTACGGTAACATATCCGCACTTGTGATAAACCCATCTCGAATTGAATATGTTAATCTGATTAGCCAATGAATAAAAATGTAACCAATGAATAAAAATGTAAGCCTTCTTGAAGAATTCCCCCCCCCACATTCATAGTGAATTTAAAGTTCAAAGAAAAAAAAATGAGATTTAAAAAATATTTTTAGGGGGGCGGGGGTGGCTGTTTCAATGATTATGATTATCGTGAATGTAATGAAATATTTATTTTATTTTATCAGGAATAAAAAATACAAATAATCAATTTCAGTGTTTGTCTTCTTTGTACACGTACAGTAGTGTACTGTAGTTCTTCTGTCAGTTGAAATTTGAGGGCCGGTGCATAATCATGGAAAAATGAAAAATACAAATAATCATGAATAATGCACATTTATAATAATAAAAACAGTAATACAATTTTTTAGTCTTTCTCTTGTTCGTCATGGCCACATTGCATTCTGTAGTTCATTGAGAGAGGGGAGGGGGGGGTTGAGTAAATCATGACTTGAGATACACTATACACACCGTTCACACAATTTACACATGATACTCCCCCTCCCCCCACCCGTCCTTTTGTAGTGCAGCCAGCTGTCTCTGAAAATGAAAGAAAAAATTAGTGCTGTTAAGTGCATATAATTGCATTGTGTACAGTATAACTACTCCATATTGGACTATGCAGTTACTACTGTCAAACTAATGTATACTGGAACTACTATATTGTAAAATACTTTGTAACAAGATTGGTAGTGCAGCTCTCTCTGAAAATTAAAAAAATTAGTGCAGTAAAGTGCATGCTGTATACTGTAAAACAATCTGTGCCATACTTACCTGTATCATACTGTACTTGGTGTGCCTGTACTTACCATACTACAGTACAGTACTGTACCATACTACCTTCCTGATGCTTGCCCTTTACGCTCTATCACAATGGGCAACACAGTCGCAATATGGTCGATATATTTATTACATCGTTCCACAGTGAGTACATCGTTCCAAAAACTCATTATGCCATTCGCCAACGCATCCTTTTTTGAGGGTTTCACCACTTTTCGGATATGGTCCTTCAGCTGATGCCAGACCATTTCGATAGGATTGAAGTCTGGCGATCTGTCATTGGAGGGGGGGAAAAGGAGAATTAGTTAGAGATAAACAGTAAACAGTGGGAAAAAATGAGACATGGTTACCGTACTTACTCCGCTGGCGTCTTCACCCAGTTGATACCGCAGGCAAGAATATGCGCAGTTGACGCGGTGTGCTTCGGATCGTTGTCCTGGTAGAAACAGTGACTATCTGGGAATTCACGTGTGATGTATTCCACAATCTCAGGCACTATTTGCTCTTGGAAAAAAGCTTTATTCATGATTCCTGTAACAATTAAAGTGCTCAAAATAATGCACACTACAGTAGTACAGGTACAGTACAGTGCATAAGGCTACAACATGTGACTTTGTGCATTATTATACTGTACCATCAAAGATGACGATGCATCCTGGTCCACGCCTAGAGATGGCACCACTCACATGGATCTTCACTGGGTGTTTTGGACGCGGCTTAATAGATATGCGTCCTTTTTTGTGGAATGCAAAGGTGGCAAATCTCTCCAGAGATACTGTAGACTCATCAGTATAGATGCATTCCTGAAAAGTTTCGCCACTGTTGATCCATGCCTCTGCCTGGACCACTCTCTTTATCTTGTTGACATCCCTTATCATAGGCTACGCTCTGTAATGGCAAGGAATAATTTTATAGGTACAGTACAGTTTATTAAACCACACTTTTCACCTCCTGTACTGCCCAGTACTAACCTCTCACGTCCATATTTCCATCCAATTCAACGTCTCATCTTCTTAATGCTGGTCTCTGATATGGTTAGATTGTGATTTTTCTGCAGAGTGTCTTTGACCCTTAAGGCACTCTTCTCATCATTCTCTTCACTTATTCAGTCAATCATAACAGTTGTCTCCCTACAGTTTAAAGGAAAAACAACAATACGTTACAGTAGGCCACAAGTACAGGTACAGTACATAATTTATGCTCGGGCCTACAGTATGGCCAAATATATATATATATCTATGTATGCTGAGGTATATAGCTGGATATATTATAAGAACGTATTCTCACACAGAATCCCACCCCCTGCCTTTGACCAATCAGAGTGGCTGCACCTGCCCCGTTCCTCTGATCGCTCAGTATTCTGCTTATACCAAAAGGACCAATGTAAGAATCAGGAAATAAATATGCCTTCATGCTAATATTTCGTATCAATAATACACATATAAAGCCCATATTAATCTTAATTCCGCTTACTATTCTAAATCCCAGGTGTGCTTGTCTTATTTAGCGCATTTCCTAGTGTTCCTTTCCTTCTATCCCTCTCCCCCTCCTGTTTTGTTAAACCTAGTCAACATTGAAAAGTTTATCCGGGTAAAAATATTAAAATAGACCATGGATTACATTTAAAGGGGCTTCGACAGATCCGAGGCCATGGGCAAATCATAGTATTAACCTCTAAGTCAGCCAGAGGCAAAAAACAACCACAGGCATATTCCCGGGTTATCAGATGATAGGCACACTGACACCCAGTAAGCTCATTTTCATGCAGTTGGTTGTGACAGATACAATGCAGATCATTCTTCCTGTAATTATACAGGTAAATAAGAATTTTAATCAGTTAGTGTTAGGACCTGCGATATTATGGTCATGTCTTGAAGTGGCTCACCGGCTTATAATGCTTTGGTCAAAAAGTTAAACTAAATTACCCTTTTTCAAGATAAATATATATATATATTTTTTTTATAGTATCAGATGATAGGTTCTGAATCAATAGGGACGCTCTTCTCTAAAGAAAACCCAGATACTCTTGTGTATACATACGTGTGAATATACGGAGAGCATGACAGTACTGTCCTTTCCGTGTTTCCTAAAGTGTGAAGACCAGTTTACCCTCTCCATCCAATTTTGTTTTCCATATCATATCCCCCACCATCCCATCCTATATTATATTATATCTTAATATATAAAATCGAATGGTTAGTGAGGTTAGTGCTATCTGCGGTGAATCTGATTGGTCCGTGACTCTCATTGGCCAAGAGGTACGCCCCACTGTGACATCACCTCCTTCACTCTCACACACTTGCAGTCACACCACACGCCCAGAACCTCTGAGGACTCCTTGGTAAGTTGACATATCACACTGTCACCCCCCACACTCACACACAACCCTGTACACACACACACACTGTCACCCCTGTGTACACACACATTCACACTCACCCCTGTCAAACAACAACCTGTACACACACACACACACACACACACACACTGTCAGCCCTGTGTACACACACACTCTCACCCCTGTGTACACACACACACATCTTACACATTCCACACATTCACACTCACCCATTTCCTTTATTGTCCCTGTGCACATCATCGCCTTTCACGCCCCCCCCCTGCCTTTCACGCCCCCCCCCTGCCTTTCACGCCCCCCCCTAATATCTTAATATATAAAATCGAATGGTTAGTGAGGTTAGTGCTATCTGCGGTGAATCTGATTGGTCCGTGACTCTCATTGGCCAAGAGGTACGCCCCACTGTGACATCACCTCCTTCACTCTCACACACTTGCAGTCACACCACACGCCCAGAACCTCTGAGGACTCCTTGGTAAGTTGACATATCACACTGTCACCCCCCACACTCACACACAACCCTGTACACACAGTCACCCCCCACACTCACACTGAACACTGTACACATACTCACTGTCACACTCACACTCAACCCTGTACACACACACACTGTCAAACAACAACCTGTACACACACACACACACACACACACACACACACACACACTTCACGCCCCCCTGCCTTTCACGCCCCCCTGCCTTTCACGCCCCCCCTGCCTTTCACGCCCCCCCGCCTTTCACGCCCCCCCCTGCCTTTCACGCCCCCCCCGCCTTTCACTTTCATTTAATGTATATATATATTACTTTAATATAATAGTTATACTGTATAAATATACAGCGATAACAATAATAATAGATAGATACTGTATAGAATAGAGTTATATAAATATACAGTGATAACAATAATAATAGATACTGTATAGAATAGCGTTATATAAATTTACAGCAATAACAATAGATAGATACTGCATAGAATAGAGTTATATAAATATACAGCGATAACAATATTGCAGTGAATCCACAAAATGGAATGTGTATTTATACTTTAATGGGTCACATTAGAGTACGCCCACTTATAACACCTGCACCTCGTCGCCATGCATAAAAGGTGACACACATTGCATAGCCTCCCACTCGATGATCTGTATCTGAACTTGCCCTTGTCCAGATACTGCATTGTGCCATCTGCTTTCATGGATCAACCCCAATTCTACGGACGCAAGAACCCACTGTCTTCTGCCGTGCCTGTTGTGCAGAAAAAGCGAAAGGCAGCAGCCGTTTCCAAGCCAAGGCCAAAGCGAAGGGCTAACGCTAATAAAGAAAACCACCTGACGACTCGAAAGGCTACAGGTAAGGCTTTAAAGAAGCCTTATTATGTCAAGAAGAAAGAACCCAGGGGACACCTTCTCCATCAGCCCTCGCCGCTGCTGCCGCTTCTCTCCCGGAAACCCAGAGGACACCTTCTCCATCACTCCTCGACGACTCTGTTGCTTCTCTCCTGGAAATACACAGGACACCTCCTCCATCACTCCTCGACGACGCTGCCGCTTATCTCCAGGGAACCTCCATCTCATCCTCTTATGCACCCATCCACCCAGATGTCCACAGCACCCCATGCACAATATACATCTCCTTAGACCGCATGCTGAATGGGTTAAGTGTCGATATCCCTGGGAACTCTATACTGGGAAAGATAGATCTTCTTTTAGAAACCATGCTAAATATGGATCAACGGATGGAGAAGATGGATCAACGGATGGAGAAGATGGAGCAACGAATGGAGAAGATGGATCAACGGATGGAGAAGATGGATCAACGGATGGAGAAGATGGATCAACGGATGGAGAAGATGGATCAACGGATGGAGAAGATGTATCAACGGATGGAGAAGATGGATCAACGGATGGAGAAGATAGAGACTGACATAGCGGGGATACATAATTTGCTTGGAGTTCATGCCCCTTTTATATCGGATGCCGGAGCAGGAGGGTGGCATGAATGGGACCTTCAACCTTCCGTCACCAAGCGCACCCCTCCATCAGAAGAATGTGTTCATGTATGCCGTTGACGAGGATGACATGACAACCCCGTCAAGACCACACCAGGAAACAACACTGACAAGGTGACCAAGACAGGAGGAAAGCATCCTCCCAGGCAACCTACCCTCGCCCGCCGCCACACGCACACCCACTCCCAGAAGAACACCCGCTCCCAGAATCCAACCCACATACGCTTGCATTGAGACGGTGCCCGACATCATCCTGCGCGAGCTGCCCCAGCCACTCAGGGAGAAGTATAGGTTTACAGGTGCTGGTATACCCCAGAGGCTTGCCATGTTAATTTTCAAGCACCACGTGCCCTACCCGGTGTACTGCGGGTGGGCCCACAATGTAAACTATGAAGGGAATCGTGAGAAAAAGGCTCTTCCTGGAAATTTAAGAAAGACTATTGTGCAGGAATTGCGGCGCTATTTTACAATTACCGATCCTTTAATGAAAATCGTGCGAGACTCCATTAATGGCATTTTGCGGCATACAAGGCATTGGCCCTGGGAGGACAATCTGCTGGGGATTGAATTCGCTTCGTGATTGGTCGTCTGTTAAAATGTTGATTCATTTCTGACTTGTTCATTGTTTTAAATTGTATTCTAATATGTTTTTAATTACAGTACACCGGAAATGTTTTTTTACTTATAAAATTATGTTGATTGTTGTAGATTGTATTCATACTGTCAATGTTTTTACTGTACTTGGACACCATTAATGGTTTTTTACTTACTGCACCCACCTGTAAAAATGTAGTGTACTACTGTATACAGTTCCATGAGGCATACTGTACAGTGCTGTACTGTACAGTTTGCTGTAGGCATGCACATTACAGTACATCAAACAGTATTAATACGCATTATCGGTATTTGTATTATTATTAGAGTAAAACACACATACTGTACTGTAATACGTGTACAGAATAAATGCATACTTTTTATTTTTGAGGTTTATTATACAGTACAGTATGTAAAAAAGCTCAGTTATTCTATCCTAATCAATAAATATGACACTGATTCAAATTCAGCAGTGTGCAAGCATCGTTATAAAAAGAGATATTATCCATCGAAATCCCTCCATTTGCCGTTCTCAGCCTGATGACAAAGTTTATTTTCTGAAGAAGAAAAATAAATGTATTACTGTAATGGTTAGTTCAAACTAGTCAGTCCCCTAAAGATGTTCCCACAGTCAGTCCCCACAGTCCCCCGGTCAGTCCCAACAATTCGTTTCTCGGGGGGTGTCTCTTGTTCACATTCACGCATGCGCCTAGATGTGATGAGACGCATATGCGTTTCAACAAGGTTCCAATGCGCATGCGCCCAGCTGTCCACCAATTGTTCAGTATCTACTGCAGAAGCTGCTCAGCCAATAATATTGCTGGACTACATTTTGGCGAATTGTGACTAAAAGAATAGAACTGCTGTAAATAACCATAAGCAAAGCGATTGATTACAGGAGAATCGCTTTAATGTGCATTGATATTGATATGGTAAAAAAAGAATTACTGTAAATACTGTACGGCAGCTGTACCCACCATAGACGTTGCCAATCGGTTGGCGCCGAGCCACTAACAGTCCCGTAGTCTTGATTATACACGTAGTTGACAGGTGACAGCGGGCCTGCTACACCTGTAGTTGACAGCTCATGAAGCTGGAAATCGTTTTGGTACATGCAAGCTTGCTGGTATCTGTACGTGCAATCTGGCCCAGGCAGCAGGTATCCAGGCAGGGGCAGATAGCAAGGGTTGCCGTCAGCAGGTTTTCACAGACGGTCGGACCGTTATTGGAAGCCGGTTCTGGCGTATTGTTTGCCTGGGACTGACGATTCTTACAAGAGAAGGTAAGGCGGAGCATCTGCCCGATGAGGAAGGTAACAGACCGGGACCACTCAAATCAGTGCAAACGCTTTAATGGCATAAAAAGCAACATAGACTCATTCTTACGCATTTCGCACGGCTAACCGCGCTTTACCAAAGAGTACAAGTAACACACAGACAGTTCAGCTTAAAATACCCAGTCTGCCCTGCGGAATAGCCAATAGGAGCTCCGTGAACATTTCATCTCATACACCTGGCGGAAGGTAAACTCCTCCATGTGTCATAGATTGAAAGATACAAAACATAAACATGTCCGCAGAGGCAGGGGGAAAGAAAATGACTCCCCCCCCTTTATGGAATTTGGAACATAAAAGATGCCTTATGCATTGGAAAATGTTCACAGTTCAGACTATAGTTGGTAGTTCCATAAAAAGGAGAGGTAATGGTATTGATCCCAATCCAGGAATGCACTATAAAATAAAATAAGTTACTGCACCGACACACTTTATTCGAGCAAATACCCAGTATGTACCTGGCAGATACCTGGAATGCGCCGCTCCTCACCTCTGACAAGCCCCGTTGCGTTTGCCTTCCCAGCCTGGGTTCATGCCTGGCTGACGGGCGGCTGATCTGTTAAATGATAATGATTAGGATTTAATAGGCTGCAATGCTTCGCGTGTCTACCAGATGGCATAAATTCATGAATTGTAATGCAGTATATATATATATACTGTGCAATATTGCAGCCAGCGGGAATAAAATGCTTCAATCCCTGCCTGGAAAATACCTCAATGCACTCGGGCAGAAAACAGTCACAAACCTCAATACACCCGGGTATACCCGAATTCGTGGGACTAGCCGAGCTCGAATAAAGTGTGTCGCCAGTGTACATAGTTAGATAGTAGATGAGGTTGAAAAAAGACTTCCGTCCATCAAGTTCAACCTATGCTAAATTTAGACAACAGATACTTTATCCTATATCTATACTTATTGATCCAGAGGAAGGCAAACAAAAAACCCCATTAAGGGGAAAAATGTATTCCTTCCTGACTCCAAGAATTGGCAATCGGATTAATCCCTGGATCAACATCCTTCCCATGTATACTTATTTGGTATATCCCTGTATACCTTTCCCATCTAAAAAGATGTCCAACCTTTTTTTTGAACAAATCTATTGTATCTGCCATCACAGTCTCCATGGGTAATGAATTCCACATTTTAACTGCCCTTACTGTAAAGAACCCTTTCCTTTGTTGCTGGTGAAATTTCCTTTCCTCCAACCTTAAGGGATGGCCCGAGTCCTTTGTACTGCCTGTGGGATGAATAGTTCTTTTGAAAGCTCCTTGTATTGTCCCTGAATATATTTGTATATAGTTATCATATCCCCTCTTAGACGCCTCTTTCCTAATGTAAATAAATCTAATTTAGCTAGCCTCTCCTCATAAGTTAGAATGTCCATCCCCTTTATTAATTTGGTGGCTCTTCTCTGCACTCTCTCTAGTTCCACAACGTCTTTTCTTAAGATTGGTGCCCAAAATTGTACTCCATATTCAAGGTGTAGTCTTACTAATGCTTTGTAAAGGGGCATAATTATGTTTACTTCCCTTCCATCCATTGCCCGTTTGATGCAAGATAAGATCTTGTTTGCCTTTGCAGCTACTGCATGACTGTCAAGAGAGAGGGGATTTGGCCAGGGATTAAAGGGGTTACACCCCATTTGGCCACCCTCTACTCTCACCTGGGAAGCAAGGGGTTAACTGGACTGGGGTCCAGTAATGTGTTTTTGCCTGGCTTCAGCCATCCAACCGTTTATTCCCCTGTATAAATGTATTGTTTCTTTGCCAGTGTCTGCACCACACACATACTTAGGCTTAAGGGGTTAATGAGCTGCAGTTTAGGAAAATACAAATATGTGTGGGGTCTTTTCAGAATTATCTGGGCTTCAAAGGGCTTGATTGAAGTTGGGTGTGAAAAGTACAGAGGGGGTTTGGTGTATGTTAACACATATTGTTGGTAGAGACAGCTAGGCCCATGTCTGGGGCATTGGGTGTGAAATCTAGTACCTGTGACAAATGTTCTCTACAGACAAGTCCCTGCTTCAAAGGATTTATTGACCTGGGGTTATGGGGGCCAGGGGTGCAGTTACCACAGGAGATATCAGAATGAGTGACCTTATTAAATATAAGAATATTATGAGATGTCCTCGGCTGAACGTGCTAAAAGCTACATATGTGTATTCGTGGGACTGATTCGCACATAAGGATTACAGTGCTTAAACCTCTCTGATAATTCAGCTTCTTATTAATCCCCATGCTTGGGACAGCTGAGACCTGATTGGGGGCTTATACCCCTCACCCAATCGTCTCTTAATTTTAATATTACCCGGTAATATTTAGTCTTAATGGGAGCGTCATGCGCGCCGGAATGTATTAATATTTCTCGCGTGCCAGTAAGTACTACTGAACTGAAGTTATGAAGTTATTTAGATAGTAAAACGTCCTTGGGTGGGAGGAGTTTTACTCTGTGGAAAACTGTCAACCCCACCACTGATTTATAAGAGGGGCTGGGTTTAGGTTGTGTTCAATGGGAAATAATTGTATAAGAACCAGGCTCAGCCTATGGCTATTGTCTTTCGTATCTTTTGTGATTTTCAAGATTGCTGTATGAACTGCTAGTCACGATTTCTGACTATTTCATCATTTCCATCTTAAGTAAGTGCATATTTTGTTTGTTATTTGTATATCTTGTGTGTTCACCTTTTTCAAGGAATAAATTATATTTTATCATATCTAAGCCTCGTCCAGTTCAACCCAGTTATATTTGGTGTGTATTATTAATAGCCTGTTACAAAGTCACCGTCACAATGACATTGGGCACTATTGCTAAGCCTGCTGTCTACAAGCACTCCTAAATCCTTCTCCATCAAGGATTCCCCCAATATATCTCCATTTAATTTGTAAGTCGCCTTTTTATTCTTGTATCCCAAATGCATAACCTTACATTTATCTTTATTAAACCTCATCTGCCATTTACCTGCCCACGTTTCCAGTCTCTCCAAGTCCTTCTGAAGAGAAATTACATCCTGCTCTGATTCTATTACCTTACACAATTTAGTATCATCAGCAAAGATGGAGACTTTGCTCTCGATCCCAACCTCAAGGTCATTAATAAACAAGTTAAAAAGCAGGGGTCCCAGTCCCGATCCCTGAGGTACTCCACTCACGACTTTAGCCCAACCTGAAAAAGTTCCATTTATGACAACCCTCTGTTGTCTGTCCTTTAACCAGTTTTCAATCCAGGTGCATATATTATTTCTGAGTCCAACTTTCTTTATTTTGTACACCAACCACTTGTGTGAAACCGTATCAAAAGCCTTTGCAAAATCTAAGTAGACCACATCAACGGCATTACCCTGGTCTAGATTCCTACTTACCTCCTCAAAGAAACAAATAAGGTTAGTTTGGCAATATCTATCCTTCATAAATCCATGCTGACTATTACTAATAATTTTATTTTCTATTAGGTATTCCTGAATATTATCACATATTAAACCTTCAAGTAGTTTCCCTACTATTGAAGTCAGGCTTACAGATCTGTAATTTCCCAGTTGTGATCTAGCTCCCTTTTTAAATATAGGCACCACATCTGCTTTACGCCAATCTTGTGGTACTGAGCCTGTGGAAATGGAGTCCTTAAATATTAAATATACTGGTTTTGCTATTACTAAGCTTAACTCCTTGAGAACTTTTGGATGTATGCCATCGGGGCCAGGTGCCTTATTAACTTTAATTTTTTCAAGTCGCTTATGAACTTCTTCCTCAGTTAACCAATTGTTCATTAATATGGAGGTTGTGGCTTCCTCCTGCGGCACTACTATTGAACTTGATTCTTCCCTGGTAAACACAGAGGCAAAGAATTTGTTTAATACCTCTGCTTTTTCCTTATCTCCAATAATCTGCCTACCCATCTCACACTGAAAGGGTCCTATATTTTCTTTTCTCATTTTTTTGTTATTAAGGGACTTAAAGATTTCTTTATGGTTGACCTTACTTTCTATTGCAATCCTTTTTTCATTATCCATTTTTGCTAATTTGATTGCCCTTTTGCAATTTTTGTTACATTCCTTATAATTCTGATACGATGTCCCTGTCCCTTCTGACTTAAAGAATCTAAACGCCTTCCTCTTCTTGTCCATTTCCTCCCCTACCTGTTTATTTAGCCACATTGGTTTTGACTTATTTCTTTTATACTTATTACCCAAGGGTATACACTGATAAGCGTGCTTTTCTAACAATGTTTTAAAGACTGCCCATTTATCGTCTACATTTTTCCCTGCAAAAACATCATCCCAGTGTATTACTACTAGATTAGACCTCAGTTTATTAAAATCTGCCTTTCCAAAGTTGAAGGTCTTTGTTGAACCCAAGTAATCTTTTTTTGATCATTTATTTCAAATGAGACCATGTTATTATCACTGTTACCCAAATGTTCCAGGACTTGAATATTTGTTATTACTTCTACATTGTTTGATATGACCAAATCCAGAACTGCCCCTCTCCTGGTTGGATCCTCAATAATTCGGGTCATATAATTGTCTTTAAGCACCCCCAAAAACCTGTTCTCTTTTTTGTAACGCTAATCTCATTGCCCCAGTCTATGTCTGGATAATTAAAATCCCCCTTTATGCAAACATGACCCAGTTTTGATGCCTTCTCCATTTGCAAAAGTATTTTAGCTTCCTCAATCTCACAGATATTTGGTGGTTTATAGCATATTCCCACAAACATTTTCTTTATACTTTTACCTCCACTGCTAATTTCTATCCACAAAGTCTCTACATTTTCATCATTCCCTTCATAGACATCATCCCTTATAATAGGTTTTAGATCCGGTTTAACATATAAACATACTCCACCTCCCCTTCTATTTGTTTGATCCGAAAAAGAGAATAACCCTCTAAATTAACTGTCCAGCCATGAATTTCATCCCACCATGTTTCAGTAATGCCTATGATATACTGCTCTCCTGCAGCTATTAATTCAAGCTCCCCCATTTTATCTGTCAGGCTTCTTGCATTAGCAAGCATGCATTTCAGTTTTTTTTCAGCCTGTACTATTATCTTGCACGAACTCAGGGAAAGGCTGGGAAAGTAAAATCTGTGGTGCTACAATCAGGGGTGGATATGAACTCGTACTAATAGAGAAACAGAACCCCAACGGAGAGCACTCAACAGTGCACAATATACAGTGAAGGAGGTAGTGTGGGATGTAATGTGTATAGTGAGTTGGTTAAAATACCATTTATTAGAGTCTTAACTCAATTAAAATAAAACGGACGCTAAGTACCAGGGTGATAGGTGCTAGTAGGCTAAAAAAGCGCAGCGAAAGTAAAAAACACCAGAACTCAAGTGTAAAGTGTTGGCTGTTACCCTTGATGATATATGCAGGGTAAAGTCAGATGTTGTGAACAACCACAGGTGTCTGTGTATATAGTAGGTAAATCACAGATACAGCCACCTGTGTTAATCAAGTGTCTAGCTTATAGGTAATGGTGACTGGTGTTGTATGTACCAGATGGTTATATACTCAGGTAAGTAAACCAGGTGAGTACACACCACAATAGGTTTATGCAGGGACCATCATCAATTACCAGTGTTAGAGTATATCCATATAAGCAGTCGCTGCTTAAGTCCCTGGATGGTGCTACTACATCAAGGCACCATATCTGTGTAAGATCACACACACTCGCTGAAAACTCCCCCAGCGCCAGTCTCCTGGGGGGGTGTATCTATTGTAAGCAGACAACAGATGGCTGTAGAACCGGTGGGTAGAAAAAATGTAGATCACAAGTAGTGTCTACTAACACTCAGATGCAGATAAAAAAACCAACATGAGGTACTGGTTGCATAAAAAGGCAGGAACCGTGACCAAACTGTGTCAACATACACACATCTGCTAATGCCTGGTGTGTCAAAAGTCTGCACGGTTTCTGCCTACACGAACTAATATCGAGCTAATGCTCATATGTAACTCTCTGTAAGGGAGTTACTCTGGGTCAGGACGCGCTCTGATCACGAGCGTTGGTCTCGCCCCCTTGACGTGATGACGTCACTGCCGACGTACGTTTCGCTAGGCAAGAAGCTTTCTCAAGGCTGGGCGGGGCATGGGTATTAACCCCACCCTTTATAGAGGAGCGTCAGCTCTGATTGGTTACTCGGTTCCCTATTCATGAACTCGAGTTAAGTTCTTAGCGTACGTATGATGAAAGGTAAGGTCATAGTGTTAAGCAAGAACAGACTGCCTTCCCTAATGTCCGTATTAGTAATATGTAGAGACAAAGTGTCACTGGACTGCGTAGATAGCGCAGGAGGGCTGTGTGTAGCTAACACATAATGCACATTAACAGTGAATAGGGAGTTAACGCAGAGAGGTAATATATAAGGGAAGAACTACAAGGGGCTCGTCGGATCCACTGAGTACAAGACTCAGGTATAGGGCCTGATTGCATATGGAGGCTAAATAAATGGACTATAGACAAAGCCCTCATTCAGGCCCCTGGGGCTAAGGGTTTGCAGTGTATAAATCCAACGGGACTCAATTTTAAGTAACTCTTGGTCCCAGTTCCCCTTCCTGATGCCCATAGATATCTGGTCTATGCCCTTGAAGGTAAGTACCGTGTGGTCACCCCGGTGGTGCTCATTGACATGTCTAGCCACCGGGGTGTCCACACCATTCCTGATGTTACCCAGATGTTCAAGGACCCTGACCCTGAAGGGGCGCCTAGTCTTCCCTATGTACTTCATAGTGCACGCACATTCTGCCATGTAGATGACTCCTGGGGTTTTGCAATTAATAAATTTCCGAATACTAAATGTCCTTGTGTTATCCCAGTTACTAAACGTTTTAGCGTTTATAATGACAGAGCAAGCTTTGCAATTTTTGCAGCTAAAATTGCCCAATGGTTTCATAGGGAGCCAGGTTTTATTGACAGGAGCCTCAAAGTGGCTGTTGACCAAACGATCTCGTAAGTTCTTAGACCGACGGCTGGTCATTTCTGGGTACGGTCTCAGCACTTCTTTGAGGTCCTCGTCCGCCCTAAGGATGTGCCAGTGTTTGTTAAAAGCACTCCTTGCTCTTGACCATTGTTCATTGTAAGTACCTATGAACCTGATCGTTCTTGCAGATGTAGTCTCCATTTTATCTTTCAGTAGATCTGCCCTTGATGTATTTTTTGCTCTCTTGTATGCCTTCTTGACCATGTTTCTTGAGTACCCACGTTCGAGGAATCTATCCCTCATCAATGATGCTTGTTTCTCGAATTCGGTATCATCTGTACAGTTCCGTTTGATTCGCAGGAACTGTCCTACAGGGATACCTTTAATGAGGTTCGGTGGATGATGACTAGTAGCCCTTAAAATACTGTTTGTCGCAGTGCTCTTTCTATACGTGGTGCTACTAATCACCCCTGCAGTTCCAACTTGTACAGTGAGGTCGAGAAAATTTATTCTATCAGGACCAATCTCATACGTGAGTTTGAGGTTGTTTGAGTTCTGTTTCAGTCCATCGATGAAGGTCTTGAGGAGATCAGTAGATCCTCTCCACATCAAGAACACATCATCGATGAATCTGTACCACATCTCGATGTGGTCCGTGAATGCCTCATTGGGCTCACCAAAAACTACCTCCGCCTCCCACCAGCCCAGGTACAGATTCGCATAGGACGGGGCACATTTTGTTCCCATCGCTGTGCCCTGGGTCTGGTGGTACAGTTTATTATTGAAAAGGAAGTAGTTTTTGGTGAGGACAAACTCCAATAGTTTGACCAGAAAGGTACTGTGGTCCTTGAAGGACACCCCCCTTGCTCTCAGAAAATACAATACAGCCTCTAGGCCCTTAGTGTGTGGTATAGAGGTGTACAGGCCCTCCACATCTAATGACACTAGGATAGTATCTTCCGTCACTGTGATATCATTCAATTTATTAAGGATATCCTTCGTGTCCTTAAGATAAGATGGGAGGGCTGTTACAAATGGTCTCAGTACCTGGTTGATGTAATTACTGGCATTTTCGGTGAGGTTCCCAATGCCAGCAACAATGGGGCGTCCCGGGGGTGGTGTCAGTTTTTTTATGTATTTTGGGTAGTGAGTAGAAGGTCGCAATCCTAGGGAATTGAACAAACATAAAGTCCATCTCATTTTTAGAGATGAGGTTACCCTGGAAAGCATCTGACAAAATGCCGTGAAGTGCTTTCTGGTATTCAAGAGTGGGGTCATTTGTGAGCACCTCGTAACAGGTCCTATCAGATAGGAGACGTATGTTCTCTGTTACATAATCCTCACTCCTCAGGATAACAAGGTTACCTCCTTTATCGGAAGGTTTGATAATAATTTCCCTGTCTTGTTCAAGTTCCTTGAGGGCTAATTCCTCAGCCTGTGTCAGATTGTTTTTGTCAGTGTTGTAGGGGTGTCTGAATGACTCTAGTTCTTTTGTCACTAGATCAACAAATACCGCTATATTTGAGTTTTCTTCCAGAGGGGGCATGAATTTAGACTTAGGTTTTAGGGAGGTAAAGGGGCCCTCACCCTCTATCCTATTAGATTCTTCTGCTAGGTCTGTAAGTACCCTCAGATTGTCCTCATCAAGCTCAGTTAAGGGATCTATGCCCAGATGGGTAGTGATGCGTAGATCCCTTCTCTTGAAAAGTTTGTGTAGTAACAATTTCCTGGCGAATAGGTTCAGGTCTTTAACCCATTCGAAGGTGTCAAATTTTGATGTGGGTGAGAATGACAGACCTTTTAGCAGTTTTATGCTACCAGTACCTCATGTTGTTTTTTATCTGTATCTGAGTGTTAGTAGACACTACTTGTGATCTACATTTTTTCTACCAGCCATCTGTTGTCTGCTTACAATAGATACACCCCCCCAGGAGACTGGCGCTGGGGGAGTTTTCAGCGAGTGTGTGTGATCTTACACAGATATGGTGCCTTGATGTAGTAGCACCATCCAGGGACTTAAGCAGCGACCTGCTTATATGGATTACCTCTAACACTGGTAATTGATGATGGTCCCTGCATAAACCTATTGTGGTGTGTACTCACCTGGTTTACTTATCTGAGTATATAACCATCTGGTACATACAACACCAGTCACCATTACCTATAAGCTACACACTTGATTAACACAGGTGGCTGTATCTGTGATTTACCTACTATATACACAGACACCTGTGGTTGTTCACAACATCTGACTTTACCCTGCATATATCATCAAGGGTAACAGCCAACACTTTACACTTGAGTTCTGGTGTTTTTTACTTTCGCTGCGCTTTTTTAGCCTACTAGCACCTATCACCCTGGTACTTAGCGTCCGTTTTATTTTAATTGAGTTAAGACTCTAATAAATGGTATTTTAACCAACTCACTATACACATTACATCCCACACTACCTCCTTCACTGTATATTGTGCACTGTTGAGTGCTCTCCGTTGGGGTTCTGTTTCTCTATTAGTACTTGTACTATTATCTTATCTGCTCCTTCCTTTCCGCGCCCACTTTGTTTAGTCTTTAGAAGTTTTCTAGTATTATCTGTATTTACTATGGTGTCTCACTGCTTGTCAAACTTGCACTTGCCCCATTCTACCTCCATACCACCTTGTATCCTCATCTATTCCATTTAGTTCATTATCTGTTTCATTCCCCTCCCCCTCCATCCTAGTTTAAAATCTCCTCCAACCTTTTTAGCATTCTCCCCCCTAGCACAGAAGATCCCTCTTCATTGAGGTACAATCCGTCCCTAGAATATAAATGGCACCTCTCAGAAAAGGAGTCGCAGTGCTCTAAAAACCCAAACCCCTCCTTCCTGCACCACTTTCTCATCCATGCATTAACCTCCCTGATCTCTGACTGTCTCCCTGCGGTAGCGCGTGGCACTGGTAGTATTTCAGAAAATACTACCTTGGAGGTCCTTGCCTTAAGCTTTTCGCCTAGATCCCTGTAATCATTTTTTAGGACCCTCCATCTTTCTCTAACTTTGTCATTGGTGCCAACGTGTACCAAGACCGCCGGGTAAATCCCAGCACCTCCCCCCAACAATCTTTCTACCCGATCCGCAATGTGCCGAACCCGAGCACCCGGGAGACAATAAACTGTTCGGTTCATGCGGTCACGGCAACAGATTGCCCAATCTACCTTCCTAATAATGGTGTCCCCTACCACCACAATCTTTCTTTTGTATCTGAGCATCCTGAGTCCCCTCTGTGCTGGAGGACACTGGCTGCTAGAGGAATTAGTCTCCCCCAGCCTTGCCATTTCTGCCCCAACATTCCCAATATCTTCACTCAACATGGCAAATCTATTGGGATGTGTCAGCTCAGAAACGACCTGCCTCTCCCTATTGCCCCTGCTTCCCCTTCTAACTGTCACTAGCTACCTACCTGCTCCTCACTAACAGCAACTAAGCTACCTACCTGCTCCTCACTAAAAGCACCACCATCTGCACCACTAGTTGAAGCAAGGGCCTGCTCAGTGAGCTCTAATTCCCTTTCAAGATTGCCAATGTCCCTCAATATTGCAAGTTGCCTCTTCAGATCAGCAATCTCTGATTCTAAAGAGACCACCTGCTCACACTTCTCACAGCGGTATGCTCCTTGGAACAGCTGCTCCAAGTGCACATACATGTGGCAAGATGTGCATTGAGTGGCATTTTCAATCCTGCTCATTCTAGCAACTATGAAGTTTAGAAGTTCTAACAGTAAACTGTACTTCAATAACTATACCTTGTTTAACCGTTTCCTTGTTCAAACTGCTTCTGGTTCTAACTGCACGCACTTTAAACAACCAGCACTTCAAATCAACCACACAGATCAGTCAGTACACGCAAGCTCAGGATTCGTTAGAAGCCTCTGTTTAAATAGGGACACCCACAAGGTGTGTTAGGTTATCAATTAACTAACCCCATCCACTGCAGGTGTGTTAGGCCAGCCAATTAACCAACCACACCCACTCTGCCTCAGGCAGGAGAAAGGGAAAAAAAGTTACAGGCTTCAAATTACAACACACTTTAAAAATAGATTAACCCACTGCACACTCCCAAAAAACAGCCACCACTGGTAGTATACCCAATACTTCCCTTTCCTTCTGGTTCTAACTGCACACACTTTAAACAACCAGCACTTGAAATCAACCACACATATCAGTCAGTACACGCAAGCTCACTCAAGTTGAAAGATATCTTTTAATGATACTTGCTAGATTAGCAATGTACTGTGTAATTCCTGATAGATTTGAATACATTCTCTACAAATAATCTAGTTTTAGGGAAATGTACACTGGCGACACACTTTATTCGAGCTCGGCTAGTCCCACGAATTCGGGTATACCCGGGTGTATTGAGGTTTGTGACTGTTTTCTGCCCGAGTGCATTGGGTTATTTTCCAGGCAGGGATTGAAGCATTTTATTCCCTCTGGCTGCAATACTGCACAGTATATATATATATACTGCATTACAATTCATGAATTTATGCCATCTGGTAGACACGCGAAGCATTGCAGCCTATTAAATCCTAATCATTATCATTTAACAGATCAGCCGCCCGTCAGCCAGGCATGAACCCAGGCTGGGAAGGCAAACGCAACGGGGCTTGTTAGAGGTGAGGAGCGGCGCATTCCAGGTATCTGCCAGGTACATACTGGGTATTTGCTCGAATAAAGTGTGTCGGTGCAGTATCATAAAATGTTTGGGACCTATTAGAAAATGTTTGTCTTAGGAATTAGATGTATGTTTTTATTTTCATGTTTATTTTTATTTTAAATATCAACATCCGTTTTGCATTTGTTTGAATACATAATTTAATTATTTTTTCATATTTACTTTGTTAGTAATATTTTGTTTCTTTACTATTTTTTATTATTTTTTCCATATTGCTCTATTGCAGCAATGTTTTCTTTGTTTTTAATAATTTCTATTTTTGTTTATATCTTACCAATGCGGTTATTCTGTGATTATATTTGTCTAATTAAAACATGTATCTAGACTATATCCAATTTTCTTGTTATTAGTCTAAATTTCACAGTTTATCCTCTTGGTAAATGTTTTTTAAATGAGTCATTTTCTTTCCCCCTGCCTCAGCGGACATGTTTATGTTTTGTATCTTTCAATCTATGACACATTGAGGAGTTTATCTTCCGTCAGGTGGATGAGATGAAATGTTCACTGAGCTCCTTTTGACTATTCCGTGGGGCAGGCTGGGTATTTTAAGCTGAACTGTCTGCGGTTAGCCATGCGAAACGCGTAACAGTGAGTCTATGTGCTTTTTATGCCATTAAAGCTTTTGCAGTGATTTGAGTGGTCCCGGTCTGTTACCTTCCTCATCGGGTAGATGCTCCGCCTTACCTTCTCTTGTATCCTGTTACATGCTCCGGTAGGAGCACGCCGATGCTGCCAGACGTCCCCACGCAGCAAACAGTGAGCTTTCCCTCGAAGATTTATGTTGGCTACTCATACAAGAACTACCTCAATCAAGAGGCTATTGGGTATGGCCAGACCACTGTGATTCTTTATGACTAAGTGTCTACGGAGGACATCAGGAACTGGCAGCTATAGTGATCGAGGATTTTCTTATTCGGTTAAAGGCAGTTACACAATACCGGTATCCTCTGAGTAGCGCCACTAGGGGGAGTGGGGCTCCCTTCTCTTCTACGACTGATGATTCTTAGTTGGTTTTACCATGACCTTTCGCCTTTTGAACTCTCCATGATCAAAGATACTGGGAAATTCAGGGGCAACACACCAATACCCTCCTTCTGTAACTCCGGGTGCAGGAGCAATACAAAAAAAAAAAAACGCGTATCGATACATAACTTTTTTCTTATTGCACGCTTCCACCCATGAGCATCTGGTGAAAATTTGTAAAACATCATAATATTCGATAAAATATTGATACATTTGACCAACTGTGGCCATCTTATCATCTGCTGAACTATTTGCTGACCATATTAAATAAGCGTAAGTTATGTTGGGCTTTTTGAACACGGACTGCAGTGGTGTACTCATCTCTTGACCTCTCCGGACAATGGAATAGAACACCAGACACTTTGCATTAAGTTTTTAATATGAAACGCCTAAATAGATACAATGTTGTACAACTTCTTCAGTACCCAGGTCAATTCACAAAGGACCACTGTGGTATTTTTTAAACACCTGCAAGTCGACACATTACTGAAGCGCATGCGCATTACAATTCATTAATATCTGCCACCTGGCGGATTCGCGAAGAATTTCAACCAATTAAATCCGAACCATTCTAATTAAACAGATCAAGCGCAGGTGATGCCGGCATGATTGCGACATGAATACGGCACGAATGCCGCATGAACGCGGCGAAGCGTGTGGCATTCGGAAAAAGTCACCGGAAAATATCGGAGAAGTGTTAATATTGGTCACTGCTTTACTATTCTGACAACCCTGTGTTTCTCTGGTTCAAAGTGTTTATTGGGAGTACTTGTGGCACAATAACCCACTGTGATACTCATGAATATAGTGGGTCGTATTCATAGTTGTACTATTGGACTTTTTGATTAAAACCAAATATGTATCAACACATTGCCAAACACTAACACGAGAGGTGTGTAAGAATAGTGGTTACAAATTAATATAAGGTGTGTCTTATACCCCACTTAGTGGGAGAAACAGCAGTTTACTAATATAACTTTGCTTCTGAGGTACTGATTAGTAACACCTCAGTATTGGTAGTGATACTACTGTACTACGAACCAGTGCAGGAACTTTCACACGGAGATGCCGGTCTAGAGATTCCCCTCAGCATTTACCATCTGCTATCTGGAGAGGGTTTTCTGCCCAGATTGTGTTATTTACCTGCTTGGTGTTATTTACCTGCTTGGTGTTTTTGGATCTACATGATCGTATTTTTATTGTAAGTTTTGTACTTTTTAATATATGCCCTTATAAATTGATTTTTTGCACTTGTAGTGATTATCTCCTCTTCTTTTGCGCCCCCCATTCTATTTGTTTATGTGTTTGTGAGTGTTCTCTAGCCCCGCTGATCACGGGAGACAGGGAGCAGCATTGAAGAGAGAACACCATAGGAGATCTGTGACGGCCAGCGTGCACTTTTACCTTCCACTGTACTACGAATCTGGCAGTGATTATGTTGTCACCACTACTGATATAATACACTAGAGATTCTGCTGTAATTGTGAATGATACCACTTCAAATTGCATGACCTACACCAACTACGTTTGGGAACAATACTTTGGAGAGGCTGACTTTTGGGTCAGTAATTTGGAGATGCTCCTCCTTTTGGGGATTTTAATTATATTCTAACCATCACTGTAAATATAATACACAAGTCTTTGTTGAAATAACATTTTATTATTTTTTTCTTGAATACATTTCTTTTAGTCAGTGGTACATACAAGGTGTATTAAACATCCTGTCCTATAGGAATTACTAATTCTGATGAATTCATCATGTTTAAATAACACTAAATGTGTACTTTGGGTGCAATTAAAAGGGATTTAGGGCCTCATGCAGAGAGCAGCGGTAAGGTGAATAGCGGCATTATTTGGAGAGAAATGCCTGTAGAACGGCAGGTACTGGCGAGTTTTAAAAAAAGCGCCATTTTTTTTTTTTTTTTTTAAACTCGCCTTGCTACCGGCGAGAACCTAAATCTCCCCTCATGTAAAAATATCCCTATTCAGAAAGGCGCGATCGCCATCTAGTGGCTGATCGCGCCAATAACATGGAGAGAAATTCTCAATTTACCTCCGCCAAAAAAACTTGGCTGGAAGCTGGAGGTCGGCGGCCAGAGGGAGAAGGAAAAAAAAAAACGCGCTTTTTTTAAAACATGTTTCACCAGCGCACGTATCGCCGGTTGAAACTCTCCATATGCAGAAAGGATTCTAAATGCAGTTTTATGCCCTTTCTGCATATGGAGAAAAAAACTCTCCATTAAAGCTACATTTTATTCCCCTCTCCAATTTTAAATAGCGCTGCTCTCTGCATGAGGCCCTTAGTGTGAGAGCTTTATCTCACACACCAAGTCGTTATAAAATTAGTCTTCTATCTCCCTATGCACCTAAGTATCTACAGTAAACATAAAACTTAAAAATTATCTAAGAGTGAGCGGAAGGGTATTTTCAGTTATTCAATTGCTTCTTTACATTTTCTACTTGGTGAAGCTTCTTATCTCTTTCAGTGACCAGGTCAGCCAAGTCTGAATTTTTCTGTCTCAGAGTTGTCTTTGCTTTTCTTATAGTCTCTAAACGAATCATGATCTCTCCCTCAGCATCCTTCAATTCTCAGACCTCTATGCTGAGAGCGTGGACCTCATGGCGTGAGAGTTCCCGCTATGTGCTGGGGATGTGTATGTCTTTCTGGGAGACTTTGAGCTCTTTATGCAGCCTTATTTCTGCTTTGTGCTTCCTGCACACCAGAATTTTCCTGGGTAAATTCTCTTTACTCTACCAAGCTCTGCTTTGAGCGCACGAGCCTCTTGCCGAGAAACCTTTAATTTTGAACGTCTTTCTGGGACAACTCATAATACAGTTTTCAGTCAGTACTTGTTTTCTCTGAGTCGCTTGGCTTTCTGTTTATGGCGGTAGCGGCATCTTTTGTCGACTCAAGGTCAGTCAAATGTGAAGCTTCTTCCTTCCAGCTTTGGTTCTCCATTTTTACTGTCTCTATATCAGTCAGGGCCTTCTCATAGGTCTTCTTTAATGTACGTAACTCTGTGTTTAGACATTGGCACTCTTGGTGAGAGTGTTCCAGCTCTATTTTAAGAGCGTGAACCTCTTTTTGTGAGCTGTCCAATTCTCTATGGCAATTGTGAACCTCTTGCAGAGTCTCCTCATTTTCCTGTTTAAGGTTAGCGATCATTTGATCAGACCTGCTCTGCTTTTCAACCATGGCGGCCACAGCAGCGTTTGCCCACTCAAGACTATTCTTCACCTCCTCCAACTCACCCCGTACGAGACGCTCTGTATTCTGCAAAGCAGCATGCTCGAGTAAGGCTGGGCGTATGCTCCGCTGTAACTCTGCGTTAACCCTTTGTAACTCTGCGCTAAGCTCCTGTATCTTGGCGTTAGCTTCTTGCTCCTTACACAAGCGTTCCCGCAGGACTTTATAATCATGGTAAGCAGTTTGGATTGTAGCGTTTAAAGCTGCAGTTCAGTCAATATCCTGCATGTGTGGTTTTTTTAATAAATCAGTTCTGTACTGTGAGAAAATACTTGTAGCATTTTCTTTTTTTTTTAAAAACAATTTTGAAAGACAATTTTTTATGTATTCTAATGTAACGAGCATTTTTGTTTCTATAGCAACCCTTTAGAAATGCACAACCCCTTCCTTTAATGTAACAGGCTCTGGCACACCCCTTTGTGAGTCCTGCCCCCTCCACAGCCGTGCACGTGCATGAGCATGGAGCACAAATGTTTCAGTCATTGCCTGGTCACATGATCTTCCCCCAGAACTGACAGAGCAGCAGAAAAGGAGTAGCTCAGAATTAATTAATTAAACCTTATTCCATTGCATGTGTGTAGTTAATGTTAAATATTAACAACTCATATAAAATCAAATCTGTATATATAATACTGTAAACAATATGTATATTTAATTTTGTGTGTATGTGAATGTGTACAATTCAATGTGTTATTAAAATTAATAATGGCTTGTTCTTGTATAGCGCTGCTACACTGCCGACACACTTAATTGCAGTGCGGCCAGATCTGCAAGCCGGGAGATTTCCCGGCTTGCTAGTGGCCGCCCCTCGGCGTGCCGCGCTTCATAGACGCGCGGTCACGCGTCTTCGGGAGCCTGCGCCCCCTGCACGCGCGTCCAGTGCTCCCCGAGGGAGCCCTGGTGTCCCGCGATGTGGGGGACGGCGGCAGGGGGTTCCGGGGGACCCGGCGGACCCGGCAGCGGTAGGGAGAGCGCCCCGATCGGAGGGCGCTCTTCCGCTGCTTCGGCGCGCGCCCGTCACCCTCGGGCGCGCGCCAGGCTACTGCTGCGGCCAAGAACGGGCAAATGCTCGAATAAACTTGGCCGCAGCAGTAGTTTTACATAGCACTTTACAGAGACATTTTGCAGGCACAGGACCCTGCAGAGCTTGGGTGTGTATGTATGTGTTTGTATGATATAGATATATGCACACGCACGCATATACATGCGCACGCGCACACATACACGTGCACACGCACACATATACATGCACACACGTATACATGCGCACACGCACACATACACACATACATGCGCTCACGCACACATACATGCGCACACGCACATATACATGCACACAAACATGCGCACACGCACACATAAACATGCACACACAAACATGCGCACACGCGCACATAAACATGCGCAAACGCACATATATACACACACAAACATGCACACACGTATACATGCGTACACGCACACATACATGCGCACACGCACACATATACACACGCACACATACATGCGCACACGCACACAAACATGCACACATATACATGCACACACGTATACATAAACATGCGCACATGCACACATACATGCGCACACGCACACAAACATGCACACATATACATGCACACACGTATACATAAACATGCGCACATGCACACATAAACATACGCACACATAAACATGCGCACACGCACACAAACATGCACACACGCAGGGAGAAGAGGACCATGTGAATGGGACAGGAGTGGGACAGGAGGGCGGTAGGGAGGAGTTACGCTGTAGCAGCGGCAGACACTGGAAGTCAGAGAATACTTCTCTCCCACCCACCCACTCACCCTCTCCCACCCACTCACCCTCTCCCGCCCACCCACCCACTATCCATCTCACACCCACCCACTCCCGCCCGCCCTACGTTAATTCCTACTGGTATGGACATCGACATAGACCTGGGATCCTTTCTAAAGGACTAATATATACCCCCATAGTTTCTCTATGTGCTCTGTAACAAAATAATCCAAACCATGTACTAATGGACATTAGCTCTGAATTTGTATTTGTATTTCCCATATGATCTCAATACTCCTGTATGTTTGGATTTGGGGACCACATTGTGTTAAGTAATTAAAACACTAGACGTTATTATAAGGTCTGAAGATGTCTGTGACTAGATTTACTGTGCTAAAATGTTCCCAGAATCTCTTTTGGAATATGAACTATACATCTGGTCTGATATTATTGCAATATGCAGCCATTATCTATCCACATTACAGGCATACCCCGCATTAACGTACACAATGGGTCCAGAGCATGTATGTAAAGCGAAAATGTACTTAAAGTGAAGCAATAGCTTTTTCCCACTTATCGATGCATGTACTGTACTGCAATCATTATATACGTGCATAACTAATGTAAATAACGCATTTGTAACAGGCTCTATAGTCTCCCCGCTTGCGCACACCTTCGGTACAGGTAGGGAGCCGGTGTTGCTGTTCAGGACGTGCTGACAGGCGCATGCGTGAGTTGCCGTTTGCCTATTGAGCGAGATGTACTTACTCGCGAGTGTACTTAAAGTGAGTGTCCTTAAACCGGGGTATGCCTGTATAAACTAAGACAATTCCTCAATTCCATATCTACCCTATTGGTAACTTAGTTATATGAAATAATATGCTCATTAGGTTCATTGTGGTAACAGCAAAAATTCCCCCTGTTAGTGAGAGATCATTTCTCTATATATATACCGAAACATCAAAAGAAACATACAGAACTTGGGCCAATAATAAAACACAATCCAGGCTGATTTGACAGTATTTATGTAATAAAATATATGATCGTATAAGTTATTTAAGAACAGAATAGATATCTGCATCATAATCTAATATCACAATAGAGGTCTAATCAATATAAGAAATACATGTTGAGTTCACGTATCTAATTTTATTCACAGTAAATTAGCATAATATGTTTAATCACGCGCTTTTTGTTTACACTATGTATTATATGTATTTTATTTATTATTGTATAAATTGAATATATGCACTGTTTAACACATAAGTAGATATAATATACACACAAATTATGGGAAAAGAGTGGGTATTAATTTCAGTTCACCACACAACAAATACATTTATTTATTTTTGGGTGAGCACACATTATGGTTGAAATATTATTATTATCAAGACATTGTAGTATATAGAGAGTATAGAAGTAGCATATAGATGTATTCTATTTAGGTAAACTCTCTTTATTAGATGGTTATACACACACCTATTTTTGATTATGAGGAAACAAGTTAATATATATATAACACACACTTTCATATACAAAGGAAAATCTCCAGACTCTCTGACCTTCATAAATGATACTGTCATTAAGTGGGGACATACTAATAAATGATGATTGTTTCTAGGCTATATATAATGAACACCATGCTTATGTCCTGTGTGGAACTTTATATATGTCATCTGATCTACATAGTAGATTCTAACATAATCATTAATTGATAACTACCCCAAAGTACTATGCAAATGATGAAATATCACATAAATTCATTTAATGTTGAATGGAATTTGTACCAGAAATAATTGCATTATTAAATAACAATCATGGTATGTGGTACTGTAATGGAGTTCTCCTGATTTAACTCTTCAAATATGGTATATATGTACCATTGCAATTAGGGGTTGCATTATGATCTTTGCAATACCCTCTGACATATTCCATTACCCTACAGGTTGTCTATACTTATTTTATGTAATGGGCAGATTATAATATTGTATTTGCCAATGTATGTTGCTCTATTAAAAATACCCCTTGTACATATGATTAACTCCAAGAGTGTCTATATAATTGAATGTTGTATAGTTCTAATTGTACCTTTTCTCTCAAGTAATTAGTAACATATGAGTCAGGTAGTGTTAATGAGTTGTTGCAGGCAGCAATGCTGATTATGCATCACACTGACAAATAAGAACCAATCGTGTCCCTTGGAGCCAAATTAGTTTATTATATTTGAGCCAATCATTATGGGGAGGTACTTATAAATACCCTGGTAGGGATTAGACAATTATTAGCAGCCCCTGACGAAGCCCAAGTGGAGAAACGCGTAGGGCCAGCGTTGACTTGCAGCAGAGAACAGAGAGAGAGACACGCCGAGGAGCCTGTGTGGAGAGACACTTACAGAGAGCTCCGGCAGTGAATACCTGCATTGGCAGACAGTGAAGCTCGCGAGAGCTGGGCCGCGTCACACACCGCGTCACACGCTACGTTCGAGCACGTGATGCGGAAGTAGCGAAGACTGCGGAGAGGACTGGTAACCGGCGATTCTACACGAGTGTGAGAGACTCGCTAAATCTCTCTACCCGCCATGCTATATTCTCACCGACTGTGAGTGATTAGCTATATTTTACACGTCTTTTTTAGATAAAAAAAAACGATTTTACACTATTTCTGTTCCCTTCAATTATTTCCTCCCCTCCCTCCCTCCTCCCCCCTCCTCCCCCCCCCCCCCCTCTAATGAGATCCATCCATAGAGATACGTGAGTGCCAGGAACAAGAAGTGCATACAGCAGCAGCATCTGTGTTCCGTGGAGAGGATATCTGGAGATCCCAGCAGCCGCAGAGTTATAACAACGTTGGCGAGTCCCATAAGGATTACAGGCTCTTACCCATCTAATCAGTGTAAGCGCATCTCTTACCTCCAACATCTCAAAGTCTATGCAATAATAGATATACTCTGCCCTATATTTCTTTCTTGTGTTTTCTCTCTCCCTGTCATATTTGCGCCTACAGTACCACACCAACTTTATTGCAGTGGGTCGGTACCAGCAAGCCGGGATATTTCCCGGCTTGCTTTGGCTGCCCCGGCGTGCCGCGCGTCATAGATGCGCGTTCACGCGGTCTTCGGGAGCTGCGCCCCCCTGCACGCGCGTCATGGCTCCCCGAGGGAGCCCTGGTGTCCCCGCGTCTGCGGGACGGCGGCAGGGGGTTCCGGGGGACCCGGCGGACCCGGTAGCGGTAGGGAGAGCGCCCACGCTCGGAGGGCGCTCTTCCACTGCTTCGCGCGCGCCCGTCACACTCGGCGCCGCGCCAGGCTACTGCTGCGGCCAAGAACGGGCAAATGCTCGAATAAACTTGGCCCGCAGCAGTGTCAATCTTCTACATATCTTCAAGGCGGCGACTGTGGAGCCGCAGACCTAACTTGGCTGCAGTGTGTAGTGGATAGGTGTACAACCAGGTATGTACCCCTTCATTCAAATAATTGGCTCTATTAGTGGTGTAAATATTACAATCCACAGGAACAAACTGTTTAGATTTTGCGCTATGTGTTTCTTTTCTATACCCACATAATATATACACACACACACACACCACACCCCACACACACACACCACACAAAACACACACATACCAACACCACACATATAACTATATATATCACACTCACACCAACACCAACACCATACACCCACCCCTTTACACACACACACACATACTATATACACACAACACACACACACATATATATACACACACCACAATTATCCCCACACATATATATATAATATATATATATAGACATACACACACATATATATAACACACACACACACACACACACACACATATAATATAATTACACAACACACAAACACACATTATTATATATCACACACCACTATACAACACCACACACACCATATATATACACACAACACACACACACACACACACTATAATCACACATACGCACCACCTTTGCTGCACCACACTTGCTCCGGTACCACAACCCCTTCCCCCTTCCCCACCCCCCACGGGGGCAGCGCAACTCCGCCTGCCTCTCCTCCCCCGCTCGGCAGGGAGGCAGCAGGATCGGAGTCGATAAGGGGTCCCATCTCCCGCTCCCCCCTCCCTTCCCCACCCCCCACGGGGGCAGCGCAACCCCCCTGCATCTCCCGCGCGGGCAGGGAGGCATGCACAGGGATCGGAGCAGAAGGGGGCACATCTCCCGCTCCCCCCTCCCTTCCCCACCACGGGGGCAGTGCAACCCCCCTGCATCTCCCGCGCGGGCAGGGAGGCATGCACAGGGATCGGAGCAGAAGGGGGCACAGGGATCGGAGCAGAAGGGGGCACATCTCCCGCTCCCCCCTCCCCACTGGCGGCACAAGCCCCCTCCATCTCGCGCAGGCTGACAGCCACAGGGAGCGGGCAGAAGGGGGCACCACACAGCGGCAGATAGGGAGCGAGCACACGTCACTGGGAGACTCATGAATATTCATGAGTCTTCCACTGACTGCCGGAGGCAAATTATAAACAAAACCCAGCTTTTAATACGTCACAAAAATTTCGCCGATCAATACATGGAGAACGGATTGACTGATAGCTATACAGTTCTTTAGGTAAATAGAGATTGCACACATTAAACTATTAAAGTAAAAAAAAAAAAAAAGACTGAACTGCAGCTTTAAGGCATCTTGATTCTGGATCAAGGATTTTGCTTCCCTTTGCTCCTCCTTTTCCTGTGTCTCAGTTCCTGTGACGATTCCGCCCGTCTCTCCGATCTCCAGCACATCTCGGCGTCTTTCCGACGCATGTTGTCCTGCCATCGGAGGCTCAAAAGGTTCAATCACTTCCTCCTGCTCACACCACATTGCTTGCTTTCGTAGCTTGGGATACAGTATCCTCATGCTGCTACTGTTGCCACTGTTTATATTTGAGGATGTGGGGACACGATTCTTCCATGTGACCTAGCTCCTGACAGGCCCAGCATACTGAATCCTGGCTGAATCCATGGCTCCAAATTCCTGGCATTGACTCCAAGGCTATGGGGTCCTGCACTCTGGACGCTGGTTACCTCTGCAACCTTCATCTGTGGGTGCGGCTCTCCTCCTGGGGCCGCGCAATAGTCGTCATCATCCTCCATCATCATCATATGGCCTGAAGGGACCCTGTTTTGTATGGTCACGTACATTACAAAACAAATATTTAACGTCGGCCATTTTAAAATCCATATTTTTTTCTCTCTTTCACACCCGAAGGGGCAGACTTTATACAACAGATGTGAGTTTGTACTTGCTTTACAATGTTTGAACCTTATTGGTTCTTCTAAGGGCAACATCTTTACAAAAATCATTTTTTTTACTTTCTCCAACCCCGGCAGGGTAAACTTAACACTCAATACTTTGCTTATGGCGTTTGCTTTACACAGCACTGCAATCCTTTCATGCCCGACGGGGCAAAGTTTACACTCAGCACTTGCTAGCTGCAAATTCACTTGCTTCAGCAAAAATGTTTTTTGGTTTTCTGTTTGGGTACATGAACTTAACTCATCTTCATCCACTGACCCACAAAGGCGTAGCGTCCCACTTCTGACACCACCTGTGGACAGGCTCACGGCAGGGTCAGTAAGATGCTAGACACGGTATGAAACTTTAACTACAATGGTTTAATTGTCCACCGGCCAAATAACCATCAGGGTACTGTCGCTTTAAGGCAAAATAAAACGTGAAATAAACTGCTATTCCCGTTAGGAAAACTAACTCAACTTCTTCAGCCCTATCTACCGGGCAGCCAGCTAATCTGATTATCTGCCCCCAAAACAGGTGCTCCACAAACAAAGTACAATAACAAAGTCTCTTGTCAAAATCGCAGTAGCAAACAGACTTTTCACATAGAAGAGTGTTTTTTTATGGCTTATCTGTTTGTGGAGGATTCCTATCCCAGGGTCTTTGTGTCACTACTTCAATCCTTCAGGAACGCCGGTTCCAGGGAGCAGTCTGTGTCCAGCTCGTCCCAATCTTTTATCGAGGGTTGGGGTCCCAGCTGGGGAGAAGCCTCTCTACCCTCCTGGGGAAAAGCTAACTCCCTTTGTGCAGGCTACTTCCTGCCTTTTAAAACCTTCAGTGTCTCAGGAGTCCTTCCTGCTTAATTAGCTGCAGGTGCAGCAAGCTCACAGAGAGAAACTTAACCTCCTGCATACTGGATCCAATCCACTCTGCTAGCTCTTTAGTCCATAAGGACAGTGACTCTGTCACACGTACCAATTTTGACAATATCATTATGCATCCCTGGCCAATAGAACCGAGACGAAATATGGTTCATGGTTTTGTCTCTACTGAGGTGACCACCACAAGGGATAGTATAGGCTAGGGTGAAGACAGCTTTTACAAACACCTTAGGAAACAAGCTTTGTCTGGTGATCTCCCCTGTTTGTGTATGCTAGTTCCCCCTAGACAGAATATCATTCAGCAATTCAAAATGAGGGATCACCATTACACCTTGTGCAGTCAATACACTGTCATCAATTTTTACCACTTTCTCATACTGTCTGTCAAGGACTAGGTCCTCTCTCTGCCTCTGGCTAAAATCAGGGAGAAACAGTTCCAGTGAATCTCCATGCTCTGTCTCTCCCTACTTCTGGCCATTCCCAGTCATTATCTGTGACTTCTTGCTATTAGTATGGTTACTTTGAGTCCCATATTTTTGTAACCAGTCCTGTTTGTCACAGCTTCTTTGCTTCCAAGATTTCGGAACCCGGTGTTTACTGGGGAATAACTCAGCAGAGAAGGGGAACTGTTTCTTTGGCTTCTCCTTTATAAGAGAAAGTGGCTCCTCCTTGGAGGGAGCTTGTAAACTGGAGAAAAAGGCCATTCCTGGCCCAGCACGACTGGAGGAGGGAGCCAAGGAGCGACTCCTACTTCTAGCCTGGTCTCCTAACCCTTGACCTGTAGCAGGATGTTGGCAGTTGGGTTCCATTTTATATCACTATGTATACATGCTATGCTCCACTTGGAGTCATAGGAAAGCATGTCAGGAGGTAAATGTCAGGTCCACAAACAAGCCGAGTCGGTACACAAGAGGTTAACTGCAAACAAAACAGAGCACTGCACAACAGAAGTGAGCTTCACGAAGCTACATGGAATTATGCTGAGCAAAGCATGTGAGGAAGCAGGAAGTATTTAAAGACAGGACGGACCAATGGGGACAGGGGGCGGAGCGGAGGCACGGCCCCAGCGGAGCTTGATTAGGCTGCAGGGAAGAGAGACTTGCCACGCAGCTGGGGATCGTCGCACATCATCGCGTGTGTGAGATGCGTGACGCGTGCGAAGGTGGGATCAGGTTCCATGCGGCAGCTAGAAAAGCTGCGGGTGCGCGCGCTCTGTAATGAGAGGGGAGCGGGCATGGGCAGGAACAGTGGCCGCGGCGGCAGCAGGTAAGGAGGGAACACGCCGCAAAGGACTGTTCCCCGATTCCTTAAACCCACACACTATCTAAGGCTATGCTTATAGTGCCGGCGATGGCGACGTCAGGCTACGGTCGCTGGAAAAATCAAATTGAGATGACTTCCAGCGATCGCGACCAAGCCGTTGCGCCGTCACGTTGTGCATTTGTTTTGACACGATATTGCGTCGCTGTCGCCGTCACCAGCACTATAAGCGCAGCCTAAGGCTTGTTATATAGTGCACACTGGTGTGCGTGTCCGGCACTGCGCGTGCACATGGGTGCGCATTTAGTTAATATAGCGCATGCGGTGGCGTGTGCGGCTAGGGGGTGTGGCTCTGACATCACAGCAGCAGGCCGATCGCAGCGCGTCAGCAGCGCTAAAATACACATTTCTTGTATTTTCCCAGATCTGCCGCGCCAACGCTCACGGCCGTGAGCGCGTGTCTGAAGTATAGCAACTGCAGGGTCATACCCTGCAATTATTATTGACACGTGCGCACTATATCACAGCCCTAAGAGACTTGGACTGGACTCTGAGAGTCCACCTCACAACCTTATAATTATGGTTGGAGTGCCTATGAACCCCAATATAGGTTCTGGGCTACCTGGGCATTAACTGGGTATCCCCCTTAACCTAGGCACCCTCATAGTTAAAGGGACACTTTGTTTCCCTTTGCCCCATTTACCTTTCTGGGCTGTGCTAATGCAGGTAATCCTATTGGTGAGTCGCACAAGCATTTTCAAGTGGAGATATTGCCGGAACAATGTGCCTATATTTATCCGAGAACCAAGCGTGATTCTCGGGTACATTTTTAGGGGAACTGACAACTCCGGACCCCAACTACCTAGGTACATTCTGACAATCTCTCTGCAAAATCCCCCTTGAAACTCATACCGTAGCAATCCCTGCTTGCTGGCATCCCTGGAAAGGCATAAACACATCAATTCTTTACTAACATATTTTACAGATTATGCATTTACAGTTGCTGGGCTCAAGAGCTGACACTCTTGAACCCCAATACTCGGATCTGAGGTAACAAATACAGGCTTGAGCTCATCTAAGAGCTCATCCATACAGGGCATGGGATAAGCACCTGACACCATCTGAGCATTGAGCTGCCGGTAGTCCACACAGAACTGAGTGGTTCCATCCTTCTTGGGCACGAGGACTACCGGGCAACCCCAAGGGCTCTGGGATGGGAGTATTACCCCTAGGGCCAGCATCTGTTCTACTTCTTTTTCTATCATCCCCTTCACCTCTGCAGATACCCGATAGACATGCTTATGCAGAGGTCTCTAATCCCCGGTGAGCACTGGGTGATCAGTAATATGTGTCCTGCATAGCTTATCCGTGAACAAGACCCTATGCTACTCTAACATAGCCTTTGCCTGCACTCTGGTGTGCACTGAGCTGAGACCCTATCTCAACCTGCTCTACTGTGCCCCCCTGCCATAGACTCCCCTAGGAGGTCTGGCACAGCTTGGCTTGCCGAGTCCCCCATCAGTGGGCTACAGGTAGCCATCACTGATGCCACACTCTGTTGAAAATACTCCTTAAGCATATCAATATGATTAGTCCTATTTCTTCCTGTCTGTCCATCTAACTGTACAACATAGTTGCACTCTTTCATCCTCCTGAGTACCGTATACGATCCAGACCAGGCAGCCATCTGTTTGTTCTGCCGAGTGGGCTTCAGAACCAGCACTTGCTGCCCAGGGATGAATTCTCTACTACGGGCATGCTGGTCATACCAAGTCTTCTGCTTGGTCTGAGCCTCCCTGAGGTAAGCCTGCGCCAACCGGTCCCTGAGATCTACCAGATACTGAAGCACAGAAGCATCCATATTGGTAGTCTTCCCATCCCTCACGGAATAGGTTAAGAGGTCCCGATACCCTACGACCATATAGAAGGGATAGAATTCAGTGGACTCTTGCGGTACCTCTCGGTAGCCAAACACCAAGTGCTGCAAATGAATCTCCCAGTCTTTTCCTTCAGCCTCTATAAATGCCCGAAGCATCTGCTTCAGGGTACCATTGAACCTCTCACATAAACCGTTTGTCTGGGAGGTGGTAAGGGGGCGAGCGCTGGTGCTTCACCCCGTAAGGAATCCCAGAGACACTTTAACAATTCTGACATGAATTGTGACCCTTGATCAGTGAGAATCTCACTCGGAAACCCTACTCTAGAATAAATTCACATTTAAAGCCCTTTGCTACTGCACTTGCCTCAATGGTGGCCATTGCTACAGCCTCAGGGCAAAATGGCAATGACAAAATCCACCACCGTGAGTATGCAACGCTTGCTGGTTGTGAGGATTCGCCATCCTGGCGGTCGCAGACCGTCTCCTCACCTCAACAACCCTTCCATGACTGACACACAGGATGTGCTGTCTCGTGGTCCCGTTACGCGCGTGCGGATCTTGTGCGTCCTGACTCTCCTCCTGCCCCCCGCTCTGAGGCACGACAGGTGCGCTCTTCCAGCCTCCCCGCTGACGCGTGTTCAAAGCTCCGTCCCCGATTTAATGATAGACAGGACCAGCGTGGGAGTGACGTGTGTCTCAAGCTTCGCCCCCTGACCGCCGTGACGCGCGTGGGTCAGCGCGTGGGTCAGCGCGTGATCGGTTCTGCCCCATCCTTGATTAGGCTGCATTATAGGGCACACCTCTGTGCACCAGCAGCCTATTGTAGTCTACTTCCTGGTTCCGCCATGGCTGGCTATCGGAGGCTCTTCCTTTTATTACCTTCCTGCTGCATAGTCTCATTGCTGAGCATAGTCTAGTGTGACGCCATGCCTTGCTGCATTCCAGTTCCTGTGACCTTGCCTTGCCTTGCTTGTAACCTCTTGTTGCCTGACCTTGCAAATCTCTTGGACTCCGCACCTCTCCTCTCCTGATCTGGCTACGGACGACCATTCTCCTGTCTCCAGTCTTGACCTTGGCTAAATTCTCTAACGATCCGATACTCTCCTATCCTGAACCTAGCTACGTACGCCGACAATCCGCTACTCTCCAATCCTGAACTTGACTAAGCACCCTGACGATTCGCAACTCTCCAATCCTGACCTGGCAAGTACTTACTACTATTCTACAATCTATAATCCTGACCTGGCATGCATGACTAATCTACATCCTAAGCGCGCTTGCGTGGCTGTGGGTCGGCGTTAACTAATTTCCTACCTCAGCACCGAGGTCGCGCTTCGTTTGTGGTGAGCTACACGTTACAGTCTGCTCAGCCACACAAACTTCGACCCCACTGATGTAGGAAGAATCCTGCGCACACACGCAAGCTACTTGTCTACCCTAGAGGAAAAAATTGTGGGTAGTGAGCATACCATGCTCTCCCTTCAGGAGGACTTTCGCTCTCTTTCTCGCATCCTACTGGAACCGCGTCCGCCTCTTACACATGCTGTTCCTGATCTCTTCACTACTCCAGCTTTGCCTTGTGCCCTAGAACCTTGTTTACCTGCCCCCAGCCGCTATGGGGGTGACCCTCACGAATGCAGGGGGTTTCTGAATCAATGCTTTATACAATTTGAAATTAATCATTCACGCTGACATATATGGTTTCTCCTCTGATAGATGACATTCTTGCCTGGGCCTCTCCCATCTGGGAACGAAGATCCGACCTCACACAGGATATCGGAGCCTTTGCCCGGGAGTTCCGGAAAGTGTTTGGTACAACCGGTCGTAAGGTATGTGCTTCCTCTGCACTTTTTCATGTTTCTAAACGCAATCGTCCAGTCGCCAAATACGCACTCAAGTTTAGAACTATAGCTGCTGAAACGACTGGAACAACGAAGCTTTGGCCACGGCCTTTTGGCAAGGATTATCTGAAGCCTTCAAAGATTAGCTGGCAACCTATGACGGTGCTACTGATTTGGAGGAATTTATTGCCGCCTGTATTAAAGTAGATCGTCGCCTCCTGGAGAGGAGATCAGAGAAGGCTCATCATCGTGTCATCCCATCCTGGATTAATCCAGGTCAGGTGAGCCAGTCTGAGATTTCTCTCCCAGATACGTCCGAGCCTATGCAATTAGGGGGTACTCCAAATCTGAGAAATTACGACACAAGAATGCCGGTCTATGCCTTTACTGCGGTGTTGCTGGACATTTTGCATATTTCTGTCCCCAAAAGTCGGGAAACGCAAAGTTCCCATGAGACCGGGGGAGTTTCATTGAGAACACTTTTTCTCTCCCCTATCTCTGCTGAGAACCCTTCTCACATTCTTATCCCCATTACTCTCTATTGGGAGGGCTTCCAAGTATCTACGCTTGCTTTCCTCGATTCAAGTTCCGGAGGAAACTTCATAGGTCAAGCTTTCGCAGAACGCCATCTAGTTCCGACCAGGCGCAGAAAGAAGCCCATCGCTCTTGAAGCCATTGACGGAAGACCTCTGCAGCCGGCGTTTATCTCCTTGGAGACAGAGGTGCTTCAACTCAAGGTACAAAATACACACCTGGAAAAGATCCAATTCAATGTTATCCACACTCCTTCCATCAGCGTGATCCTCGGGCTACCCTGGCTACAGATACACAAACCTCGGGTGGATTGGCTCAATAAGGAACCCATTCAATGGAGCCCCTTTTGCCATAAGAACTGCATCCTTTAAGCAAGTAGCATTGGGTGTGCCACCGTGTCTGAGGAGAAGGAGAAGGTACAATTGCCAGAAGAGTACGCTGAGTTCCGGGACGTCTTCGATAAGGTCAGATCAGAGGTTCTTCCCCCTCACCGTCCGTTCGATTGTCCCATTGATCTACTTCCAGGCACCACACCTCCTAGAGGGACTTCCTATCCGCTGTCTATGCCTGAAACCGAGGCAATGAAGGAATACACTGGCGACACAGTTTATTACACTGCGGCCAGATCCGCAAGCCGGGAGATTTCCCGGCTTGCTAGTGGCCGCCCCTCGGCGTGCCGCGCGTCATAGACGCGCGGTCACGCGTCTTCGGGAGCGTGCGCCCCCTGCACGCGCGTCCAGGGGCTCCCCGAGGGAGCCCTGGTGTCCCGCGATCGCGGGACAGCGGCAGGGGGTTCCGGGGGACCCGGCGGACCCGGCAGCGGTAGGGAGAGCGCCCCGATCGGAGGGCGCTCTCCGCTGCTTCGGCGCGCGCCCGTCACTCTCGGGCGCGCGCCAGGCTACTGCTGCGGCACAGAACGGGCAAATGCTCGAATAAACTGTGCCGCAGCAGTATATTGCAAAGAACTTACAGAAGGGATTTATACGTAAGTCCACCTCTCCCGCAGGCGCAGGGTTTTTCTTTGTGAAGAAAAAGGACGGAACCTTATGCCCTTGCATAGACTATCGGTCTCTCAACAAAATCACCGTCAGAAACCGCTACCCTTTGCATCTCATTTCTGAACTGTATGATCGATTACATGGAGCTAGTATTTTTTCTAAATTGGATTTACGAGGTGCCTATAATCTTGTTAGGATCCGTCAGGGTGTTGAATGGAAGACTTCTTTCAACAGAAGAGATAGACATTATGAGTACTTGGTCATGCCTTTCGGTCTGTGCAATGCCCCAGCCATGTTTCAGGATTTCGTAAATGAAGTTTTCAGGGATCTTCTTAACTCCTTTGTAATTGTCTACCTCGATGACATATTAATATTCTCTAAATCCAGACAGGAACACATCTCACGTGAAACAATTGCTCCTTCGCTTAAACAAGAACAAACTTTTTGCCAAACTGGAGAAATTTCATTTTCATCAAACATCTACCATTTTCCTAGGGTCCATCATTTCAGATACCGGCCTCACCATGGATCCTGCCAAGGTCAAAGCAGTCCTAGATTGGCCACAACCGATTACACTTAAAGCAGTACAGCGGTTTCTTGGATTTTCTAATTATTATCGTAGGTTCATCCAAAATGTCTCTTCCTTAGTGGCTCCAATTACGGAATTAACAAAGAAAGGAGCGGACCCTGCTTCCTGGCCCGCTGTTGCACTTAAGTCTTTTGCCCGTCTCAAGAAGGCCTTTGTGTCCGCCCCTATTCTTATTCATCCCGATCCTAAACTTCCTTATACCCTTGAGGTTGACGCTTCTGATGTGGGTGTAGGCGCTGTTCTGTCTCAAAGGAAGAATTCTTTATCCAGGTTGCATCCATGTGCTTTCTTTTCAGAAAAAAATATCCGGCCCAATGCAACTACGATGTCGGGAACCAGGAACTCTTAGCCATGAAATTGGCCCTCGAAGAATGGAGAAATCTGCTGGAGGGTACCGAAGATCCGATAATCATCCTCACAGATCATAAGAACTTGCTTTACATTGAAGGCGCATGTTGCCTGAGAACCCTTGGTAATTGTTTCAGATAGAGGCTCGCAATTTATTTCCTGTTTCTGGCGCTCGTTTTGTCTCGAGCTATGTATCACCCTCCATTTCTCATCGGGATACCACCCACAGACTAATGGTCTAACGGAGAGGACCAATCAGTCCCTCGAACAGTATCTACGTACGTTTATATCGGACTCCCAAGATGACTGGGCTGAACTCTTACCCTGGGCAGAATTCGCCCACAACAACGCATGGAGTAGTTCAACCCTGGAGTCTCCTTTCTTCGTAAATTACGGTTTCAACCCATCTACTCTTCCTCTTGTTCTACCTACCTCAGGGGTCTCAGCAACAGATGACAGAATCAAAATATTACAAGACTTGTGGAAAAGGATTCAGGTTGACATCAGGCAAGCAGTCAATAGGCAGAAGAATCGGGCAGATCGCCACCGCAGACCTGCTTTGGACCTTAAACCTGGCGACAAGGTCCAGTTGTCATCCAGGAATATCAGGCTGAAAGTCTCCTCTATGAAATTCGCACCCAGATTTCTTGGCCCCTTCTCTTTTTCCCAGACGATCAATCCGGTTGCGTATCGGCTCGCTCTCCCATCTTCCATGAGGATCCCTTCCGTGTTTCATGTTTCACTCCTCAAACCTGTGGTCCAGAATACCTTTTCAGTTCCGGTTCCCTCCACTTCTCCTCATATGGTTCAAGGCCAACCTGAGTATGAGATTCAATCTATTCTTGATTTGAAGATCTCCAGAGGATCTCTGCATTATCTGGTGCATTGGAGAGGTTTCGGTCCGGAGGAAAGATCCTGGATTCCGAGTCATCGGGTCCACGCAGCCAGACTGGTTTGCATTTTTCATTCCAAATTCCCTGATAAACCATCGTGGAGTCGCCCGGGGGATGCTCCTAAAGGAGGGGGGGGGGGGGTACTGTGAGGATTCGCCATCCTGGCAGTCACAGACTGTCTCCTCACCTCAACAACCCTTCCGTGACTGACACGCAGGATGCAATGTCTCGTGGTCCCTTTACGCGCGTGCGGATCTTGTGCGTCTTGACTCTCCTCTTGCGGGTTGGGTCTCTGCCCCCCGCTCTGAGGCACGACGGGTGCGCTCATCCAGCCTCTCCGCTGACGCACGTTCCAAGCTCGCCCCAGCTCTAATGATAGACAGGACCGGCGTGGGAGTGACGTGCGTCTTAGGATCCGCCCCCGACCTCCGTGACGCGTGCTGGTCAGCTCGCGATCGGTTCTTCCCCCATCCCTGATTAGGCTGCATCATAGGGCGCACCTCTGTGCACCAGCAGCCTATTGTCGCCTACTTCCTGGTTCCGCCCTTGCTGGCTATTGGAGGCTCTTCCTTTTTATACCTTCCTGCTGCATACTCTCATTGCTGAGCATAGTCTAGTGTGACGCCGTGCCTTGCTGCATTCCAGTTCCTGTGACCTTGCCTTGCTGTAACCTCTTGTTGCCTAACCCTGCAAATCTCTTGGACTCTGCACCTCTCCTCTCCTGATCCGGCTACGAACGACCATTCTCCTTTCTCCAGTCCTGACCTTGGCTAAGTATTACAACGATCCGATACTCTCCTATCCTGAACCTGGCTACGCACCCTGACGAACCGCTACTTACTACTATTCTCCAATCTATAATCTTGACCTGGCTTGCACGACTACTCTACATCCTAAGCGCGCCCGCTTGGCTATGTGTGTCGGCGTTAACCAATTCCCTACCTCAGCACCGCGGTTGCGCTTCGTTTGTGGTGAGCTACGCGTTACACTGGTCCAGCTAGGGATCTTCAGAGGTCCAACTATGTCCATATTATGGAATTAATGCCAGAAATAATAGTGCATCCTGGAGGTGTAGTGAGGGATTTATGAAGTTTCGGAATATAATAAAAAATAGGGACAGTGGGAGCTGAAATTAACAAAAATTATAATTCTGCCTTTGTCAGAATACTCATATCTAATGCCTTTATCAAATGTGATTTTAATAAGATATTAAAAGGTAGGGTCCATCAATAACCTTTTATAGCAAATTTCATCTGACAGGATTCTTTCCGCCTCTTTCTAAAAATCTACCAAATTTAGAAGAACTAAACCGCCCCCTTTATCTGCCGACCGTACTACAACGTTAGGATTACTTTTGAGGTTTTTGATACTTTGTAGTTCACTGGAATTTAAATTAGAATTTAAGAATGGATTTTTGTTTTTACTAGTATTACATAGATATTTCAGTTCTTTTTCAACCAACTTTACAAATAGCTCAATAATACTGTCCTCTAGAAAAATATGGAAAGAACACTAATAAAATCAGGGTCACTCTCCCTTAAAAATCCTCTAAATGTTGGATGGGATCAATAATATCAGTTGGTGTCAAATTATCACCAGAGCTTAATTGGTTAAGATTTGTAACCCCTTATTCAGAGCTATTGAAATGTCTATGTACTGTGAGTATCCTCACAAACTTTTAAAGATCTACAGTGGTGTGGAAAAGAAAGTACACCCTCTTTGAAGTGTATGGTTTTACATATCAGGACATAATAACAATCATCTGTTCCTTAGCTGGTCTAAAAATTAGGTAAATACAATAACACATGACATGATTTATTTAACAAAAATAAAGCCAAAATGGAGAAGCTGTGTGAAAAAATAAGTAAACCCTTACAACTTCCATAGGAATGTAGATGCTAAGTAGCAGACAGGTGCTGCTAATCAAATGCCCTTGATTAATTGATCATCAGCAAGTGTGACCACCTCTATAAAAGCTGGAAGTTTTGGCAGTTTGCTGGTCTGAAGCATGCAGGTGTGTGTTAACACAATGCCAAGGAGGAAAGACATCAGCAATGATCTTAGAGAAGCAATTGTTGCTGCCCATCAATCTGGGAAGGGTTATAAGGCCATTTCCAAACAATTTAAAGTCCATCATTCTATAGTGAGAAAGATTATTCAAAAGTGGAAAACATTCAAGACAGTTGCCAATCTTCCCAGGAGTAGACGTCCCAGCAAATTCACCCCAAGTCAGATCGTGCAATTCTCAGACAAATTGCAAAAAGCCCAAGAGTTACATCTCAGACTCTACAGGCCTCAGTTAGCATGTTAAATGTTAAAGTTCATGACAGTACAATTAGAAAAAGACTGAACAAGTATGGTTTGTTTGGAAGGGTTGCCAGGAGAAAGCCTCTTCTCTCTAAAAAGAACATGGCAGCACGGCTTAGGTTTGCAAAGTTGCATCTGAACAAACCACAAGACTTCTGGAAGAATGTCCTTTGGCCAGACAAGACCAAAGTGGAGATGTTTGGCTATAATGCACAGTGCCACGTTTGGCGAAAACCAAACACAGCAGATCAACACAAACACCTCATACCAACTGTCAAGCACGGTGGTGGAAGGATGACAATTTGGGCTTGTTTTGCAGCCATAGGACCTGGGAACCTTGCAGTCATTGAGTCGACCATGAACTCCTCTGTATACCAAAGTATTCTAGAGTCAAATGTGAGGCCATTTGTCCGACAGCTAAAGCTTGGCCGAAATTGGGTCATACAACAGGACAATGATCCCAAGTACACCAGGAAATCTACAACAGAATGGCTGATAAAGAAAAGAATCACGGTGTTGCAATGGCCCAGTCAAAGTCCAGACCTCAACCCGATTGAAATGCTGAGGCTGGACCTTAAGAGAGCTGTGCATAAACAAATGCCCGTAAACCTCAATGAACTAAAGCAACGTTGTAAAGAAGAGTGGGCCAAAATTCCGCCACAACGATGTGAGAGACTAATAAAGTCATACAGAAAACGATTACTTCAAGTTATTGCTGCTAAAGGTGTTTCTACAAGCTATTGAATCATAAGGTGTACTTAGTTTTTCACACATGGCTTCTCCATTTTGGCTTTATTTTTGTTAAATAAATCATGACACTGTGTAATATGTCATGTGTTGTTGTTCACCTGAGGTTGTATTTACCTAATTTTAAGACCTGCTAAGGAATAGATGATTGTTATTATGTCCTGATATGTAAAACCATGGAATTCAAAGAGGGTGAACTTTTTTTTTCACAGGACTTTATATTCGATGTGTATTTGATGTATATTCAATGTGCATTGTATCAACAGAAGTGGTGATGTATTTATCATATACAGTAATGGACCTCGTTTGACAGGTTTAGTATTCAGTGCGCCCACTTTTAACAACTACAGCTCGTGTCCATGCCCGCCAAACAATTCAAATAGGGACACATTGCATAAAAGGTGACACAAATGGCATACTGTAGCTTCCCACAAGCTGATATCTGTCTGAACGAGCTCTTGTACATATACTGAATTGTGCATTTTTCCAACTGCATCCATGGATCAACCCCAATTCTACAGATGCAGGAACCTGCTTTCTTCTGCTGTGCCGACCACGAGAAAGCGAACGTCGGAAGCTGTTTCCAAGCCAAAGGTGCCTAAAGAAAAGGTTCCGAAGGCTCCCAAGGCAAAGAAGCCTGGCCCTTTGTACGTGAAGAACAAAATAACCAAAATCGACCATGATCAAGTTAATTGGCCGGGCCCCAGAAGTGCTCCTGCACCCACCGAAGCCGAATTCAACGTCCCGGACTTTTCACTGCCATCAACCAGCAACGCCGATGTTCGTCCCAAGGTCCCCTGCTCACCTCCAATAGCATCCAGCCACGCGATGTTCATCCAGAAGCCCCATGTCACCTCCTCCAGCACCCAGCCATGCCGATGTCCGTCTGGATGACCACAGCACTCCTTGCACAAGATCAAGCTCTGTCGCCCTCATGCTGGGTGTTTTTAGTGGTATCGAAATGACTGACCACTCCATAGAGCAATGAAGGGGCAGAATGGAGGCCAAGATGGATCGTCTTTTGGAGCGCATGGAGAATATGGATAGGTGAATGGGTGTTCATCTGGATAAGTTTGAGAGGAACATCGTGGAGCTCTATTATTTGCTTGTAGTCGCTTCCCTTGTATGTCCGACACAGGAGCAGGAGGGTACCTTGTAACCTGGGCTCCTTATTCTCCTGTGGAGGAACCGCATACCCCCCCTGTGCCCCCTCTCAATCCATTGATTTGACCTTCACGCTTCCAACACCAAGCGCACCACGGGACCCCCCACGCTCACCCCCTCCATCTCCAGAATACACACTTCTGTTAGAGGCGATGACAACCGCGGTAAGGCCACGACAGGATGAAAACATCCTCTCAGACCATCTACCCCCGCCTGCTGACAGAAGCACACCCGCTCCAGCACCCAGGATTGTACTGGTCCCAGACATCATGCTGAGAAAACTGCACCCGAGCGTCCGTGAGAAATACAAGATCAGATGTGGTGTTCTACCTCAGAAATATGCCCAGTTCATCTTTAAACACCACATTTGAGATGTACAGTGAGTGGACCAAAAATGTAAATTATGAAGGCAATAAACACAAGATGGATTTCCGGCAAATTTAAGGAGAACAATTATGGAGAAGTGAAGCTCTAATTTAATATTAACAGTCAACTTGTGAAAACCGTCATAGACAGCATCAATGCCCTTTTGATGCATACAAGGGCTCTTCCCCGGAAGTCCTTCGACCTTTTTGACTACTACTAATTATACATTTATTTAAAAATATAGATGCACTGCCAATGTGTTTAATCTAAAAATAAAGACAGCTAATTGTTTAAAATTATTTCATTGTTTAATGCTTATTTTCTATTTTATACGTCTGGAGCTGGGCAGAGAGAATGCTTAGGAAGAAACCCTCTTTGGTGCAGGAAACTGTCTGGCAATACTGCCAGGTAAGACATATTGCTCCAATCCATGCATGCTAAGTCCCTTTCCCCAAACCCCCAAACCTAATGTAAACCTCTAGTCCTAATGTAAAGTGCTGTACCCGAAGCCATGCATGCTTTGTCTCCTCCCCACCCCCCCCCCCCCCCCCAAAAAAGCAGAAAATACAGTTTTGTATAATTATAGTCTGTACTGGTGTCATGGTCATTTTAGCTCCTTTTAGCCTTTTAGCTGAGGATAAACAGAAACAATTTTCCCACAAGAATGTAACATTGTTGTGGCAATACTAACTTGAAAGTCTAACACTTGGTATACTGTAGCAGCACTAATACATACTGGTTGAATAAGTCCTGTATGAGTAGCCAATTACAATTAATCAGTAACTCTTGGCGTACAGTAGATCATGCTGAAAACTTGAGAGAAGATGTACTGTAGGCATTTTTTAACCATAATGTACAGTGTGATTGATAATATAGCATATTTTCTCTTTCTTTACAGACCCAGATGTCCAAGAAGCGCCTGCCATTGCGAAAAAGAAAAATACAAGATTGTAAATTTTGAAGAAGAGACAACATTTTTTGTTCTATTATCATTATTTTTCCCTTTATTACCCTGTCCAAATAAAAATGTTCATTCTGTAAATATACTTGTTTGTGTATTCATTTGTTTACTGTCTAGACACTTACAGTAGTACTATACCTAAAGTTCTAAAGGCATTTAAATGTATAAAAATGTCATTGATACTGTATACTGTACAGAATACAGTATGTACAAAATACAGTATAAAGCTAGAAAATTAAATTGTTTGCTACTATTTAGATACACTAACAGCAGTTGTACTGTACTACTATATAGCAGATACAGTATCTAGCGACTCCTTGAGGAAATGCACTGTATCTTACTGTACAGTAATTTAATTAGGAACTTCAGGACACGCATGCGCAGAAGTGGGATGAAAAGCATACAATATGTGTTTCAACAAGGTTCCAATTTGAGACACTCATTAGCGGAATACATATTTTACATTCGGCAGAAGAGGCGATGTTGAATTTTTTTATTTTTGGCTATGGAGCCTCAGAAAGGACTTCTTTCCCATGTATACTGTATGAACGCATAACGTTAATCTTCAAATTACAATTAAACACACTTGAAGTACTGTTCAGCAATAAAAGACAGGTTAAATTGCAATTAGATTTTTAAGTCAACAACTCTCGATCGCCCAGTTCAGTTTCTCAACGGTTTTGCAGACAACGCTAAAATGCTCTTTTCTGCACTCGATCGAAAGACTAGTAATCTCGTGTTTTAACGCGAGAATATTTGAGAAATCACACACCGTGACCCAGTAAGCAAAAGGATACAACGCGTGAAATGTTCGAATAACGGACGCTGCATCTGTAAACATAGTAGATTAGGTTGAAAAAAGACATGTCCATCAAGTTCTACCTATACTAAATTTAGACAACAGATACTTTTTCCTATATCTATACTTATTAATCCAGAGGAAGGCAAACAAAAAACCCCAGTGACATATCATCCACATCACTAGATGCCCAAATAAATTATTCCTTCCATTTAATCCCTGAGATGGAGTTGATGATGTTCAGCTTGTCCTTCAGGTATGACCTGAGTTTGACCACATATGCTTGTAGTAAATGGTCAACATATTGGGACAAGCTGAATGTCATCGACCCCACACTAAAGATAATGGATGAACCCCGAGTGTCTATCAGACCTTGATGAACTTTGGATAGATGGTATAGAATCGTCATTCCAGAGTTTTCAATCCAAAGAAATTTGTATTCAATTTTAGTAATGATGTTCAATCATAAAAAAATTGCAAATGATTCTGATCGTGTTTGATTTTCAATAGTGGGATCACCAACGCGTTTAAGAATTTGTATTCTTGTATTTGGCATATGATTTCAGTTAATCACTGATTTATGTAGAGATTCTCTATTACACTTGTATTTCATTTGTTTTTCTATCACCATCCATTTTTATTTACATTTTATCCTTAATTTTTTATTTTTATTTATACATTTTTTTTTCATTTTCATAATTATTTTTATTTTCATATTTATTCACATCTCCATATTTATATGCTTTTCTGTTTTTTTTAATTTCCATTTTTTCTTTTCTATAACCCCTTTATTTTTCTTTTATTTTGCACACACTCCACCTCATATATCCTGTATTTAATATTTAATTCTGCTATCTCCCTTTCACACATTTTCATGGTTTTTCTTCCCATTGTCCTTCACATCTACAAAGGGCATTTTTCTCCTTTACTAATTATGATATTTAATGCAGTATTCATACATATTGACACTAGCCTGGAGTGGATGATATATTTTTTGCAGGATTTCTGGTTTTCATCCCATTTTGATAAATATCGGAACTTGATATATGGCCGTTTTTACCTAAAAATGCGGTATTAGGCCTCTTTTTTTTTTATCAGATCCAACATTTTTAATGGGGGCCGATAAAAAGTGCTTTATTTTTGGCAGTGCGAGTTTGATGTACTAATGCAGCGATCGTTATTCAAACACATCTCTGCGCCGATTTTGGGTTCTCTGCTGATGCCCACGCAGCCAATCTCCCCAGGCACCCGCGCTTATCGTGGATGTTTTGTTTGAATTTCATGGATTCTATTTCTTTGTTTGCAATAAAATGGATGAATTGTAATGTGTACAGTACTGTGCTACTGTGTCAATGTCATGTTTTTAACAGCCAGAACACTATAATTCGTTTTTCTGCACTCGCCACGCTCGCATCTTAGTGCGGGAAGGCTGGAATTCATCCCGCGGTTTCAAATCGGGATTCCAATGTACATGACGCGTGGTGTTCGAATAACGTCCGCTGCATCCATATTGCACGATAGATACAGTATAAGGCACTTTTTTGCTGCCAATACAACATTTTTAGCTTACCGCAGCTTGATGTATCTAGCCATCCAGTATTTCTTACTTTTATATTTGGGTAGAATTTGACGTTCTACTCCTTACATTATTAGCTGCTAGTATTTACACTATATTATACAAATTAAAACATATACTGTACAGTATTTGGTTCTTTGTTGATTTTGGCTAGTATTTCATGCTGAGCATATTACTTTATTATTTAAAAACTGTTCCCCTTATTATCACCTATCACATACAGTACTTGTGTTTTGTTTACTTGTTTAGTTGAAGACATCTCTGGGAAAAGGACGAGCTTTCCTGAGGTATTCATTGGTTCACCAGAGGTTGGCAGATACCTTGCAGCAATGTTTGATGAATGACAAAGTTACCAGGTAAATATAAAATTGCATCCATAGTTATGGAGCATACTTATTAAACGCTGAAAAGCTATAGCTTGGTCCATATTTACTAGTCAGTGCTACAGTATTTCACAAGATATCTTCTGAGACACTGAAAGACACCTTACAAAACATTGGTCCGTAAGCTGTCTTTCAGTGGTGGAAGGTGTTTTATGAAATAGCAGTACTTGGTAAATACAGCCTTTATGTTGTGCATAAAGTATTAACTTTCTGTCAAAAGTACACTTATGAAGCATTGTTATTAAAAACGGGAATATTGCCTTTTACATTCATGAGTGCGGTAGGGAGACATGTCAACAAACCTTTTCACATCAACACTTGAAGAAATGTTCAAGACATTGTATTGCAAAGAAAAATGGATACAAATCTACAGAGAATACTTGTGTCACCTATGATTTGCAGATGACATTGCTATTTTTGCCACAAGTCCAGTAGACCTCCAACAACAAATTGAAGAACTGACAGAAGCAAGTAGGAAAGTGTGCCTCCATACGAATCTCTGCAAATGATGTTCAACAAATGTGGAAACTCTGCAAAGATCAAAATTAAGAGAATAGAACTAAAAGAAGTCAACAACTATGTTTACCTTGCCTACAAGTAACAATGGATGAGAGCCTTTTAATTAAATCAATAGGAGAATGAAAATGGGATGGAGTGCATTTTGAAGAAATATGACAATAGTTCAAGGGGACCTTCCATGTTGTCTCAAGAGGAAAGTTTTGGACCAGTGTATTCAGTCTGTGCTCACATATGGATGTGAAACTTGGACCCTAAATGTGAAGATTATCCAGAAACTTCAGACAACTCAATGAAGTCTTACCCGAACAGGCAGGAAAAATAATAAATGGGTTTGAAACCAAACAAAAGTCTGTGGCATTATCACACGGTTGTTGTCCGGATGATTGGGGAGCGCAGGTGTATGCAAAATAAGAGACATACTGTTCAAAATATAGTGCAATATGTTTAAACAATATTGTGATCAGTGAATCTTGAAATCCTGTGAAGTGTGTACTCACAAATTCCTCATTCTTTACAAGCGTGACCAAAATATTGGCAATATGGTATCTTTGTGTAGCCTGTCTCTTGGGAGTCTTTGGTCCGTGGCATCTGGTCACCTTCCTTGACAAAGTAAAAAGCCCAACATAGTGTGTATTTGTTTAAAAAAGTTTTTATCTATGAATTAAGATAAAATGCACTCACATGGTGTCAGAGATACAATCGTATTCAAAGAAATAGAAGGAGCACGACCGATCAGGGTATATCGGCGGTCTCTCTGCCTTCCTCTGCTGCGCATGTGTTGCTCGCTCACATTTCGCACTCCCGGATATAATCTCCCGGCTGGATCTTGGCAGCTGTGTAGGTAACGCGGCGTTCTGCATCCTACACCAACGTATCAGGTGCCACTCTCCGCGTTTCACCGGAAGTACCGGTTTCTTCAGGGGTGGTGCTCATGCGTCTCAGCTATTGTTAAATACCCTGTCTCCTATTCTCATAGGCTGTAATGGGCTGAGAACTTCTGTGCTTAATAAACATTAAATGCTGTGTAGCTAATGGTATTCTTGGAAAAATACGTAGCTTGTAAAAGGGTACCAAGAGGTCTGCGAATTCAAAAGAATCCTTCATTTAATTTGGATGATGTAGATTTTATTTCAAATTGGATTCTAATTTTAGAGAAATGCTCTCTTGATCTTATAAAGTTAAATATTGGACAGCATAAGAAAAAGTTGAACATATTAGATCAAGAAATACTGCTGCGGCCGAGTTTATTCGAGCATTTGCTCGTTCTCGGCCGCAGCAGTAACCTGGTGCGCGCCAGAGGGTGCCGGGCGCGCGCCGAAGACACGGAGGAGCACCCTCCGATCGGGGCTTTCTCCCTCCCGCTGCCGGGTCCGCCGGGTCCCCCGGAACCCCCTGCCGCCGTCCCCCACATCGCGGGACACCAGGGCTCCCTCGGGGAGCCCTGGACGCGCGTGCAGGGGGCGCAGGCACCCGATGACGCGTGACCGCGCGTCGATGACGCACGGCACGCCGAGGGAGTGCGGCTAGCATGCCGGGGCATCCCCAGGCTTGCGGAGCTAGCCGCACTCAAATAAAATGTGCCGCCTCTGTAGAAGAAGTCCATTAGACAAGATTGCTGATTTTAATGAACGAGATGCGAACTTACAAAAAAATCTAGATTCACTTGAAAAAGAGATTACCATGGTTAAAACAAAAACGTTTTAGAAGAGACCAAGATGACTATTTTAAAGAGATCGAGAGAAGCTGGTACAAAAATAGAAACAAAAACAGATCTAACACTGACTCCAGATACAATTTAAACAAAAGTTATAAATCAATTATTCTGAAAAAAACAGACAAAGAAGATACCCATACACATCGTGAATGGTACGAGGATACATCATATAGGGGTCCATATGCAGATGCCTATCCCAAAAAACATGTGGGCTTCAGGTCCCCAGTCATAGAAGTGGTGGGGCCACGAGTTACCCTAAATCACGTTGGGAAAAGAAAGTGAAAAAAGGATAAAAAAAAAAAGGTAAAAAAAGAAAGAAGGGAAAAAGAAAAAAAGTAGAGAAGAAAGATCACCACAACCCAGTACTACTTTTGCACCCATCTTTTGCACCGGGTCTTCCAATGTATGGGAGACCAGAAACCGATTCCAACCACTAACAGACATAGAGACACCCGAGGCACATACGTTTTTAAGATCTTTGACTATCAAAAGATTTTTTCTAAATAAAGACATTGAGTTACGTAATTGGGAGCATCCAGTAGTTGAACCATTAGAATTTTTTAGAATTTAGAGAATGGAGGAATAAATGTCAAACATTCGAAATTTAAGCCACAATCAAAATTCTATCCTAAACATTTAAAAGGGAACCATTTGGAAGTATTTTTTCAATTAATAGACAAAGATCTAGAAGCACTTACATCTAAAAACAATAGACCCCAAATTAATTTATCTAAAAATGAGAAGGAAGTTTTAGACGGAATTTCAAAAGACTCAAGCCTGGTTATTAAAGAGGTGGATAAAGGCGGAGGAATTGTCGTTATGGATAAAACATATTATATGAAAGAGGCCTCTAGAATTTTGGGGAATACAAACACTTATAGGAAGTTAAATTCAGATTCAACTAAGATTTTTAAAAAAGAGCTAGACTCTGCTTATGGAGGGCAGGGAATCTTGGGAAAGAGCGAATAGCACTTCCTCAATGTTGAGGATCTAAGGTTCCCTGTCTTCTTTTTCTTACCCAAGATTCATAAAGATAAATATAACCCCCCCACACCTCATCCCCCAGGAAAGCCCATTATATCTAGCATAGGGTCTATGACCTCCAACCTGTCGGAATTTATTGATAGCTTTCTACAGGGTTGTGTTAAAAAACAGAAATCTTATATCAAAGAAACTAGTGATGTCCTACTACTTCTGGATAAAATTGAATGGAAAAAAAGTTATTTTTTAGTCACCACAGATGTAACTGCCCTTTACACTTCTATCAACCATGATGACGGTTATAGAGCAGTAAGAAGAATTTTGGAACAACACGGGGATTTGCCTGAGATACAAATAAGGTTCCTAATAGAATGTATAGAGTTTATATTGAAAAATAATTTGTTCTGGTGCGGTACAGCAATGGGACCAGATTTGCGCTGAGCTATGCTAATCTTTTCATGAGCACATGGGAGGATTACCATATTTGGTCGTGGGCGGGACTCGGCGCGAATCTGGTGACCTGGAAAATATATATAGACGATATAATCTTTATTTGGAAAGGCACAGAGAGGATTTGGATACATTTTATATATAATATATATATATATATATATATATATATATACAGTGTTCTCTCTCCCGGCCTCCGTGCCCCCCCCCCTCACCCCACGCGTGCCTCTCCCTGCTCTAAGCAGGGGAAATCCCCTCACCGGAGCCTCTGCCTGCTCTAAGCAGGGGAAATCCCCTCACCGGGGCCTCTGCCTGCTCTAAGCAGGGGAAATCCCCTCACCGGAGCCTCACCCTGCTCGGTCTAAGCAGGATACTGCGGTGTCGGCGTCCCCCTCTGGACGGGGCGCGGCCCCTTGCAGAGGCCCTCCTGCCGTGCGGAGGCCCCCGCTGCCATGTGCGACCCCCTGCCTTGCGGGTGAGTGTTTGTGTGTGTGAGTGACAGACTGTGTGTGTGTGTGTGAGTTTGTCTGAGTGAGAGTGGGTGTCTGTGTCTGTGAGTGTGTCACCCTCTCTCCCTCTCCCTGTGTCACCCTCTCCCTGTGTCACCCTCACCCTGTGTCACCCTCTCCCTCTCCCTGTGTCACCCTCTCCCTGTGTCTCCCTCTCCCTGTGTCACCCTCTCTCTCCCTCCCTCTCCCTGTGTCACCCTCTCCCTCTCCCTGTGTCACCCTCTCCATGTGTCACCCTCTCCATGTGTCACCCTCTCCATGTGTCACCCTCTCCATGTGTCACCCTCTCCCTGTGTCACCCTCTCCGTGTCACCCTCTCCGTGTCACCCTCCCTCTCCGTATCACCCTCCCTCTCCCTGCAACATGGAGAGGGTGACACTGGGCGAGAGGAGAGGGTGGACCAGGGGCAGGGAGAGGGAGGAGGAGGAGGTGACACAGGCAGAGGGAGACACAGGGAGAGGTGACACAGGGGAGGGAGTAGGGGTGACACAGGGTGAGGGTGACACAGGGAGAGGAGAGGGGTGACACATGGAGAGGGTGACACATGGAGAGGGTGACCAGGGAGAGGACTAGAGGTGGACACCTCACAGACACACACCACTCTCACTCAGACAAACTCACCACACACACACATTCTGTCACTCACACACACAAACACTCACCCGCAAGGCAGGGATCGCACATGGACAGCGGGGGGCGCTCCGCACGGCATGATGGCCTCTGCAAGGCAGGGGGTTGCACATGGCAGCGGGGGCCTCCGCACGGCAGGAGGGCCTCTGCAAGGGTTCCGCGCCCCCTCCAGAGGGGGACGCCCGACACCGCAGTATCATGCTTAGGACCGAGCAGGGTGAGGCTCGGTGAGGGGATTTCCCCTGCTTAGAGCAGGCAGAGGCTCCGGTGAGGAGATTCCCCTGCTTAGAGCAGGGAAGAGGCTCCGGTGAGGGGATTTACCCCCTGCTTAGACAGGGAGAAGGCCCCGGTGAGGGGATTTCCCTGCTTAGAGCAGGAGAGGCTCGGTGGAGGGGATTTCCCCTGCTAGAGCAGGGATAGGCCCCGGTGAGGGGATTTCCCCTGCTTAGAGCAGGAGAGGCCCGGTGAGGATTTCCCGTTAGAGCAGTGAGAGCTCTGTGAGGGTTTCCCTGCTTAGAGCAGGGAGAGGCTCGGTTAGGGGATTTCCCCTGCTTAGAGTCAGGGAGAGGCCCCGGTGAGGGGATTTCCCCTGCTTAGAGCAGGGAGAGCTCCGGTGAGGGATTCCCCTGCTTAGAGCAGGGAGAGGCTCCGGTGAAGGGATTCCCCTGCTTAGAGCCAGGGGAGAGGCGGGTGAGGGGGGGGGGGGCACGGAGGCCGGGAGAGATTGGGGTGAGGGGGGGTGGATGCCCGATGGAGGGGGTGTGGATGGCCCGATGGTGGGGGTGGTGGATGCCGAACGCGAGGGGGTGGGCGGATGGCCCGTATGGAGGGCAGGGGGGGGGCGGATGGCCCTGCAGGGGCCTGAGGCAGACAGGCGTGGAATGGGCTGGCTGGCGGAAGGGGGGAGTGGAAGAGCTGAGGAGGGGAAGTTGCTGAGAGGCGGGGGAAGGAGCGAAGGCAGTGATCAGAGAGCTGGCTTTTTTTTTTTTTCTCCAGCACGGAAAAAAACAGCAGCGCGAGCGCGGGAAATTTAAAAAATACACGTGTGCTGCTGTGCCAATATTTACTCGCCCGGGGGTTAAATCCACCACGCCCCGGGCGAGTAAATGTATACAATTGTCGAACACTGTATATATATATATATATTTATATATATTAATATAAATGTATCCAAATCCTCTCTGTGCCTTTCCAAATAAAGATTATATCGTCTATATATATTTTCCAGGTCACCAGATTCGCGCCGAGTCCGCCCACGACCAATTGGTAATCCTCCCATGTGCTCATGAAAAGATTAGCATGCTCAGCGCAATTGGTCCCATTGCTGTACCGCACCAGAACAAATTATTTTTCAATATAACTCTATACATTCTAATTAGGAACCTTATTTGTATCTCAGGCAAATCCCCGTGTTGTTCCAAAATTCTTCTTACTGCTCTATAACCTCATCATGGTTGATAGAAGTGTAAAGGCAGTTACATCTGTGGTGACTAAAAAAATAACTTTTTTCCATTCAATTTTATGCCAGAGTAGTAGGACATCACTAGTTTCTTTGATATAAGATTTCTGTTTTTAACACAACCCTGTAGAAAGCTATCAATAACTTCCGACAGGTTGGAGGTCATAGACCTATGCTAGTATAATGGGCTTTCCGGGGGATGAGGTGTGGGGGGTTATTTATCTTTATGAATCTTGGGTAGAAAAAAGAAGACAGGAACCTTAGATCCTCAACATTGGAGGAAGTGGCTATTCGCTCTTTCCCACATTCCCTGCCCTCCATAAGCAGAGTCTAGCTCTTTTTTAAAAATCTTAGTTGAATCTGAATTAACTTCCTATAGTGTTTGTATTCCCCAAAAATTCTAGAGGCCTCTTTCATATAATATGTTTTATCCATAACGACAATTCCTCCGCCTTTATCCACCTCTTTAATAACCAGGCTGAGTCTTTTGAATTCCGTCTAAAACTTCCCTTCTCATTTTTAGATAAATTAATTTGGGCGTCTATTGTTTTTAGATGTAAGTGCTTCTAGATCTTTGTCTATTAATTGAAAAATACTTCCAATGGTTCCCTTTTAAATGTGTTAGGAAGAATTTTGATGTGGCTTAAATTTCGAATGTTTGACATTTATTCCCCATTCTCTAAATTCTAAAAAATTCTAATTTTATACTGGATGCTCCCAATTACGTAACTCAATGTCTTTATTTAGAAAAATCTTTTGATAGTCAAAGATCTTAAAAAGCGTATGTGCCTCGGGTGCTCTATGTCGTTAGTGGTTGGAATCGGTTTGGTCTCCCATACATTGGAAGACCCGGTGCAAAAGATGGTGCAAAAGTAGTTACTGGGTTGTGGTGATCTTTCTTCTCTACTTTTTTTCTTTTCCCTTCTTTCTTTTTTACTTTTTTTTTGTTTATCCTTTTTTCACTTTCTTTTCCCAACGGATTTAGGGTAACTCGTGCCCCACCACTCTCTGACTGGGACCTGAAGCCCACATGTTTTTGGGATAGGCATCTGCATTGGACCCTATATGATGTATCCTCGTACCATTCACACGTGTGTATGGGTATCTTCTTTGTCTGTTTTTTCAGAATAATTGATTTATAACTTTTGTTTAAATTGTATCTGCAGTCAGTGTTGATCTGTTTTTGTTTCTATTTTTGTACAGCTTCTCTCGATCTCTTTAAAATAGTCATCTTGGTCTCTTCTAAAACGTTTTTGTTTTAACCATGGTAATCTCTTTTTCAAGTGAACTAGATTTTTTTGTAAGTTCGATCTCGTTCATTAAATCAGCAATCTTTATAAGACTTCTTCTACAGAGGGCGGCACATTTTTATTTGAGTGCGGCTAGCTCCGCAAGCCTGGGGGATGCCCCGGCATGCTAGCCGCACTCCCTCGGCGTGCCGTGCGTCCATCGACGCGCGCGGTCACGCGTCTGGGTGCCGGCGCGCCCCGCACGCGCCTCCAGGGCTCCCGAGGGGCCCTGGTGTCCGCGATGTGGGACGGCGCAGGGGGTTCCGGGGACCCGGCGGACCCGGCAGCGGGAGGGAGAAAGAAAGCCCCCGATCGGAGGTGCTCCTCGTGTCTTCGGCCGCGCGCCGCACCCTCTGGCGCGCACCAGGTTACTGCTGCGGCCGAGAACGAGCAAAATGCTCGAAGAACTCGGCCGCAGCAGTAATTTTCTTGATCTAATATGTTCAACTTTTCTTATGCTGTCCAATATTTAACTTTATAGAGATCAAGAGAGCATTCTCTAAAATTAGAATCCAATTTGAAAATAAAATCTACATTCATCCAAATTAAATGAAGGATTCTTTTGAATTCGCAGACCTCTTGGTACCCTTTACAAGCTACGTATTTTTCCAAGAATAACCATAGCTACACAGCATTTAATTTTTATTAAGCACAGAAGTTCTCAGCCCATTACAGCCTATGAGAATAGGAGACAGGGTATTTAAACATAGCTAGACGCATGACACCCCCTGAAGAAACCGGTACTTCCGGTGAAACGCGGAGTAGTGGCAACTGTCGTTGTGTAGGATGGCAAACGCCGCTTACCTACACACTGCCAAGATCCAGCCGAGATTATATCCGGGAGTGCGAAATGTGAGCGAGCAACACATGCGCAGCAGAGGACGGCAGAGAGACGCCGATATACCTGGTCGGTCGTGCTCCTTCTATTTTCTTTGAATACGATTGTACTCTGACACATGTGAAGTGCATTTTATCTTAATTCATAGATAAAACTTTTTTAAACAAATACACACTATGTTGGGCTTTTTAACTTTGTCAAGGAAGGTGACCAGATCCACGGACCAAAGACTCCAAGAGACAGGCTACAACAAAGATACCATATTGCCAAATATTTTGGTCACGCTTGTAAAGAATGATGAATTGTGAGTACACACTTCACAGGATTTCAAGATTCACTGATCACAAATATTGTTTAACTACATATTGCATATATGTTTTTGAATAGCAGTATGTCTCTTATTTTGCATACACCTGCGCTCCCCAATCATCCGGACAACAAACCGTGGTGATAATGCCACAGACTTTTGTTTGGTTTCAAACCCATTTATTATTTTTCCTGCCTGTTCGGGTAAGACTTCATTGAGTTTCTGAAGTTTCTGGATATCTTCACATTTAGGGTCCAAGTTTTCACATCCATATGTGAGCACAGACTGAATACACTGGTCCAAAACTTTCCTCTTGAGGGACAAATGGAAGGTCCCCTTGAAAACTATTGTCAATTTCTTCAAAATGCACTCCATCCCATTTTCATTCTCCTATTATTTAATTAAAAGGCTCTCATCCATTGTTACTTGTAGGCAAGGTAAACATAGTTGTTGACTTCTTTTAGTTCTATTCTCTTAATTTTGATCTTTGCAAGTTTCCACATTTGGTTAACAATCATTGCAGAGATTCGTATGGAGGCACACTTTCCTACTGCTTCTGTCAGTTCTTCAATTGTGTTTGGAGGTCTACTGGACTGTGGCAAAAAATAGCAATGTCATCCGGCAAATCATAGGTGACACAAGTATTCTCTGTATATTGTATCCATTTTTCTTGCAATACAATGTCTTGAACATTTACTCAAGTGTTGATGTGAAAAGGTTTGTTGACATGTCTCCCTACCGCACTCATGAATGTAAAAGGCAATATTCCTTTTTTAATAACATGCTTCATAAGTGTACTTTTGACAGAAAGTTAATACTTTATGCACAACATAAAGGCGTATTTACCAAGTACTGCTATTTCATAAAACACCTTCCACCACGAAAAGACAGCTACGGACCAATGTTTTGTAAGGTGTCTTTCAGTGTTCTCAGAAGATATCTTGTGAAATACTGTAGCACTGACTAGTAAATATGGACCAAGCATAGCTTTTCAAGCGTTTAATAAGTAGCTCCATAACTATGGATGCAATTTTTATTTACCTGGTAACTTTGTCATTCACAACATTGCTGCAAGGTATCTGCCAACCTCTGGTGAACCAATGAATACCTCAGGAGCTCGTCCTTTCCCAGAGATGTCTTCAACTAAACAATAAACAAAACACAAGTACTGTATGTGATCGGTGATAATAAGGGGAACAGTTTTTAATAATATAAGTAATATGCTCAGCATGAAATACTAGCCAAAATCAACAAAGAACCAATACTGTACAGTATAGGTTTTAATTTGTATAATATAGTGTAAATACTAGCAGCTAATAATTAAGGAGTAGACGTCAAATTCTACCCAAATATAAAAGTAAGAAATACTGGATGGCTAGATAATCAAGCTTACGTAAGCTAAAAAGTGTTGTATTGGCAGCAAAAAGTGTCCTATACTGTATCTATCGTGCAATATGGATGCAGCGGACGTTATTCGAAACACCACGCTCATGTACTTGGATCCCGATTTGAAAAAAACCGCGGATGAATCCAGCCTTCCCGCACAAGATCGAGCGTGGCGAGTGCAACAAAAACGAATGATAGTGTTCGCTGTAAAAACCATGACATTGACACAGTAGCACGTACTGTACACATTACCAATTCATCCCTTTTATTGCAAACAAAGAAATGAATCCATGAAATTCAAACAAAACAATCCACGATAACGCGGGTGCCTGGGAGATTGGCTGTGGGCATCAGACAGAGAACCCAAAATCGCCGCAGAGATGTTGTTTGAATAACGATCGCTGCATTAGTACATCAACTCGACACGCTGCCAAAAATAAGCACTTTTATCGGCCCCCATTAAAAATGTTGGATCTGATAAAAAAAAAAGAGGCCTAATACCGCATTTTTAGTAGTAAAAACGGCCCATATATCAAGTTCCGATATTTACAATGAGTATGGGAAGAAAACCAGAAAATCTCGTGCAAAAACTAATTTTTATATCATCCACTCCAGGCTAGTTGTCAATATGTATGAATACTGCATTAATAATCAAATTAGTAAAGGAGAAAAAATGCCCTTGTAGATGTGAAGGACATATGGAAGAAAAACCATGAAAATGTGTGAAAGGGGATGCAGAATTAAAATTAAATACAGGTAGTATGAGGTGAAGAGTGTGTGCCAAAATAAAAAGAAAAATAAAGGGGTTATAGAAAAGAAAAAATGGAAATTAAAAAAACAGAAAGCATATAATATGAGATGTGAAGAAATATGAAAATAAAATAATTATGAAACTGGAAAAAAAAATGTATAAATAAAAATAAAAAATTAAGGATAAAATGAAATAAAATGGATGGTAGAAAACACAATGAAATACAAGTGTAATAGAGAATCTACTACATAAATCAGTGAGTAACCTGAAATCATATGCCAAATACAAGATACAAATTATTAAACGCGTTTGTGATCCCACTATTGAAAAATCAAACCGATCAGAACTCATTGCCCAATTTTTTTAGATTGACAATCATTACTAAAAGTGAATACAAATTTCTTTGGATTGAAAAACTCTGGAATGACGATTCTATACCATCTATCCAAAGTTCATCAAGGTACTGATAAGACACTCGGGTTCATCCATACTTTATTGGGGGTCGATGACATTCAGCTTGTCCCAATATGTTGACCATTTACTACCAAAGCATAGGGTCAAAATCAGGTCATACATGAAGGTACAAGCTGAACATCACTCTAACTCCATCTCAGGATTAAATGGAAGTGAAATAATTTTATTGGGCATCTAGTGATGATGAATGTCACTGGGGGTTTTTGTTTGCCTTCCTCTGGATAATAAGATAGATATAGGAAAAATATCGGTGTCCTAAATTTTAGTATAGGGAACAGTGATGACTGTCTTTTTTCATTGTCAACTAATGTACTATGTTTCAGATCAGCGTCCGTTTATTCGAACACATTTCACGCGTTGTATCCTTTTGCTTACTGGGTCACGGTGGGTGATTCTTCAAATATTCTCTTGCGTTTAAAACAACGAGGAATTACTAGTCTTTCGATCGAGTGCAGAAAAGAGCATTTTAAGCGTTGTCTGCAAAACCGTTTGAGAACCTGAACTGGGCGATCGGATAGTGTTTGACTTAAAATCTAATTGCAATTTAACTGTCCTTTTATTGCTGAACAGTATTCAAGTGTGTTTAATTGTAATTTGAAGATTACGTTAGGCGTTCATACAGTATACATGGGCAAAAGAAGTCCTTTCTGAGGCATCATAGCCAAAAATAAAAAATCAAACAATCGCCTTCCTTCTGCCGAATGTAAACATATGTATTCCGCGTACATGAGTGTTGCTCAAATTGGAACCTTGTTGAAACACATATTGTATGGCTTTTCATTCCCCACTTTTCTGCGCATGCGTGTCGCTGAAGTTCCTAATTAAATTACTCGTACAGTAAGATCGTGCATTTCCTCAAGGGTCGTAGATACGTTCTGCTATATAGTAGTACAGTAAACGGCTGTTAGTGTATCTAAATAGTACAAAATTTAATTTGCTAGCTTTTAACTGGTAATTTTGTACATACTGTTCTACTCTAACAGTAACAGTATCAATGACATTTTATACATTTAAATGCCTTAGAGAACGTCTAGGTATAGTACTACTGTAAGTGTATAGACAGTAAACAATGATACCACAACAAGTATATGTACAGAATGAACATTTTTATTTGGACAGGTATAAAGGGGAAAAATAATGAATATAGAAACAAAAAATGTATTCTCTCTTCCTTCAAATTACAATGCTGTATTTTTTTTTTCGCAATGGCAGAGTGGCGCTTCTTGACTCTGGGTCGTAAAGAAAGAGAAAATATGTCTATATATACAATCACCCTGTACATTATGGTTAAAAAATGCCTACAGTACTCTTCTATACAGTGTTCAGCGATGCATCTACTGTACGCCAGAGTGTACTGATTAATTGTAATGGCTACTCTACAGGACTTATTCAACCCGTATTGTATTAGAGGCTGCTACATATACCCAAGTGTTAGACTTTTCAGTGTAGTATTGCCACAACAATGTTACATTCTTGTGGGAAATTGTTTCTGTTTATCCTCAGCTAAAGGCTAAAAGGAGCTAAAAGGACCATGACACCATACAGACTCATATTATACAAAAACTGGTATTTTCTGTCTTTGTTGGTGGGGGGGGGGGGGGGGGTGGGGAGGAGACAAAGAAGCATGGCTTGGGTACAGCACTTACATTAGGACTAGAGGGTTGGACAATTAGGTTTGGGGTTTGTGGGAAGGGACTTAGAGTGCATGGATTGGAGCAATATGTCCTTACCTGGCAGTATTTGCCAGACAGTTTTCCTGCACCAAAGGGGTTCTCCTTCCAAGCATTTCTCCTCGCCCACTCCGACTATAAAATAGAAAATAAGCATTACACCAATGATATTTTTTGAAATAAAACAATTTAAAAAAGCCTGTCTTTATTTTTTCTTAACACATTGGCAGGTGCAATCTATATTGTTAAATAAAATGTATAATTAGTAGTAGTCAAAAAGGTCGAAGGACTTACCGGGGAAGGCCCGGTTATGCATCAAAAGGGCATTGATTGCTGTCCTATGACGGTTTTCACAAGTTTGACTGTTAATATAATCATTTAAGAGCTCACTTCTCCCATTAGTGTTCTCTTTAAATTGACCGGAAATCCATCTTTGTGTTTATTGCCTTCATAATTTACACTTTTTGGTCCACTCACTGTACATCTCAAATGTTGGTGTTTAAAGATAATGGGCATATTTCTGAGTTAGAACACCCCACACAATCTGATCTTGTATTTTCTACGGAACCTCGGGTTGCAGTTTTCTCAGCATATGTTACTGGGACCGATCAATCTGGGTGGGTGCTGGAGCGGGTGTGCTTCTGTCCGAGCAGGCGGGGGGTAGATGGTCTGAGAGGCATTTTTTCATCCTGTCCGTGGCCTTACGCGGTTGTCTCGCCTCTAACAGAAGTGGGTATCTGGAGATGGCTGGGGTGTGCGTGGGGGGTCCGTGGTGGCGCCTTGGGTGTTGGAAGCGTGAAGGTCAAATAATGGATTGAGAGGGGGCACCAGGGGGGGTATGCGGTTCCTCCACAGGAGATAGGAGCCCAGGTTACAAGGTACCCTCCGCTCCTGCGGTGGCACGTCAAGGAAGCGACTACAACAAATAATTAGAGCTCACGACTGTTCCTCTCAAACGTTATCCAGATGACAACCCATGCACCTATCATATTCGTCCATGCCGCTTCCAAAAGACGATCCATCTTGGCCTCATTCTGCCGCCTTCATGCTTATGGAGTGGTCAGTCGCATTTCGATACCACTAAAAAACACCCAGCATGGGGCGACAGACTTGATCTTGGTGCAAGATTGCTGTGGTGTCTCCAGAGGACCATCGATGCTGCTGGTGCTGAGGAGGTGTACATGGGCTTCTGGAGAACATCGCGTGGCTGGATGCATTGAGGTGAGCAGGACTTGGGGACGAACTCGGTCTTTGCTAGGTGTGAGTGAGTGAAAAGTCCGGGACGTTGAATTCGGCTTCGGGTGGTGCTGCAGGAGCACTTTTGGTGATCCCGGCAATTAAATTGATCATGGTACGATTTTGTTATTTTGTTCTTTCACGTACAAGGGCCAGGCTTCTTTGCCTTGGAGCCTTCGGAACCTTTTCTTTAGGCACCTTTGGGCTTGGAAACAGCTTCCGACGTTCGCTTTCTCGTGGTCGGGCACAGCAGAAGTAAAGCAGGGTTTCCCTGCATGTAGAATTGGGGTTGATCCATGGATGCAGTTGGAAAAGATGCACAGTTCAGTATATGTACAAGAGACTCGTTCAGACAGATATAGCTTGTGGAAGCTACAGTATGCCATTGTGTCACCTGTATCCCATGCTGCATCGTGTCCCTATTTTTGAATTTTTGCCGGGGCGATGGACACGACTGTAGTTGGTTAAAAGTGGGCGCACTGAATACTAAAACCTGTCAAACGAGTCCATATGTACGTTATGATAAAATACCATCACAACGTCTGTTGATACAATGCCATGTGATATACATCAAATAACATCGAATATAAAGTCCTGTTGAAAAAAAAAGTTCACCCTCTTTGACTTCATGGTTTTACATAATCAGGACTAATACCAATCATCTATTCCTTATAAGGTCTAAACTTAGGTAATACAACACCCTCAGGTGAACAACAACACACATGACATTTACAAAGGGTCAGAATGATTTAACAAAACTAACGCCAAAATGGAGAAGCCATGGTGTTAAAAACTAAGTATCAACCTTATGATTCAATAGCTTGTAGACACAACCTTTAGCAGCAATAACTTGAAGTATCTTTTCCTTTATGACTTTATTAGTCCTCTCACATCGTTGTGGCGGAATTTTGGCCCCTCTTCTTTACGAACAACGTTCTTTAGGTTCATTGTATGTTTACGGGCCATTTTGTTTATGCACAGCTCTCTTAAGTCCAGCCTCAGCCTTTCAATCGGGTGAGGTCATGGACTTTGACGGGCATTGCAACACCGTGATTTCTTTTCTTTATCAGCCATGTTATTTCGAGTAGTCAGGTTAAGGAGCCGGAGTAGAGAAGGTCCCATAAGGAGATTTGTATCTGTTCTGTTTGTAGTTTTCCTGGTGTACTGGGATCATATGTCCTGTTTGTATACCCAATTTCGGCCAGCTTTATCTTGTCGGACAAATGGGCCGTTCACATTTGAGATCTCTTAGAATACTTTGGGTATACAGAGGAGGTTCATGTCGACTCAATACTGCAAGGTTCCCAGTGGTCCTAATGGCTCCAAAACATCCCAATGTCATCCTTCCAGCCACCGTGCTTGACATTTGGTATGGAGTGTTTGTGTTGATCTGCTGTGTTTGGTTTTCGCCAAACGTGGCACTGTGTAAATTATAGCCAAAGAAACGATCTCACTTTGGTCCTGTCTGGCCAAAGGACATTCTTTCCAGAAGTCTTTGGTGGTTTTCAGATGCAACTTTGCAAACCTAAGCCGTGCTGCCATTGCTTTTAGAGAGAAGAGTGCTTTCTCCTGGCAACCCTTCCAAACACACCATTACTTGTTTCAGGTCTTTTTCTAATTGGTACTGTCATGAACTTTAACATTTAACATGCTAACTGTAGGCCTGTAAGTCTGTCTGAGATGTAACTCTTGGGCTTTTTGCAATTTGTCCTGAAGATTGCACGATCTTGACTGGGGTGAAGTTGCTGTGTACGTTCTACTCCTGGGAAGATTGGCAACTGTCTTGAATGTTTTTGATCAAAATTCGTCTTAACAAAAGAATAATACTCGTGAAGTTATCAAGAGAATAAAATACAAATTTGGAGTAGTGAGTGAAAATAAAATTGGACAAGTGAAAATAGTCTATAGATGTTTTTTCTCAATTCTCCATGAATAGGTTGTCTGGATTGAGGAGCGGCAGTTGTTGCAAAATAAGAGAACATACAACATATAGTTGCAATTGTTTTAAACTATTGTGGATCAGAATCTTGAAATCCTTAAGGTTTGTACTCAAAAATCACTCCCCATTCGTTACAAAGCGTGCCAAAAATTGCATATGGTATCTTTGTGTAGCCTGTCTCTGGGGGTCTTTGGTCGTGGATTCTGGTCCACCTTTTCCTTGACAAAGTAAAAAGACCCACCTAGTGTGTACTTGTATAAACAAAGTTTTATTATGAATAATTTAGGATAAGTTGTGCAGTCACAGGTGTCAAGATACAATCGTATTCAAGAAATAGAAGGAGCACGACCGGTAAGGGTAATATCGGACGTTTCTCTTCTTCTTTCTCTGCTGGGCTCGTAAGTGCTCGCTCCCGTCCCACACTCCAGATGTAATACTCCGGCTGGATCTCGGCAGGTGTTTAGGTAACGTCATCGTTATGTGTCCTACACAATGGAAACGTTGCCCTATACAAGTTTCACCGCCAAGTAAGTACCAGTTCCTCAGGGTGGTTGCTCATGCATCCAAGCTATTGTTAAATACGCTGTCTCCTATTCTCAAGGCTGATATGTGCTGAGAACTTTGCTTTTTTAACTAACATTCATTGCTATCTAGCCATGATATTCTGTCGAGTAATGTGAACTGGAGGATCTGTAAGTGAAAAGTTCACAACTGCAAATGTATACAAATACAAATACAATCAATTTAAACCCTCTATGAACACAATGCATTAGACGTCCAAAAATACTTTTAATAACATCTAAAAAAAACATCTAAAAACTAATAAAACCAAAAAACAGAAACGGACGAATAAGATAGGCTGCCTAAATAGATAGATAGACTGAAAATGGAGAGGAAAACAGTATCAAAATTTATGTTTATCGAAATAGCTTTCAGGTCAAATTCCACATTTATTAAAACTATTTTGTGTCATTCACAACACCTTAATTTGGTAGTGATCGCGAAAAGGTTTCTCTCTTAATCGGTCCAGATTTCTGCTGCCACATCGATAGTTCGGCATTACATTTCAATACCTATAGTGTAAACAAACAAAGACAGCGGTGCCCATGCTACATCAAATTGACAAAACTTATATGGTACAAGTACAGAGTACAAATATTTCAATGAAATAATAATTACTTGGTTATTTAGTTAAACCTTTTGGCCAAAGCGTTATAACTTGCATACAAACGTCAGGCACATAAACAATAATGCAGGGCCTATACTACACTGTGAACCCTTCCTTTTACCTCTGTATGAGGGAAAAGAACCATAATAGGTTCTGTTCTGCAGAAAGTGTGAAAAGACCTCAAGTTAAAAGGCGAGGAGTGAGCTCGGGGGAGGTGCCACCTACCTCCATTACAACTGTTACCAGTAAGAAATAATTAAAAAACACAGTCCCAGCAAGCTCAAACTCATATACCCACCACATCATGAATATATATTTATGTCAAAAAAGAGTGCTACTGGGCGTGGCTCATGTATAAACAAAAGACAGGGTGCACCAATGCTACCTCAAATTGACAAAAATTACAGTACAGGTAATGTCACGGTAGTTTGTGCAGGGTTATAATATAAACACAAATTCTGGGTTGACTTTGAATAGCGACTAAGATATGATAAATAAAGTTTATTCCTTGAAAAAGGTGAACACACAGAATATACAAATAACACACAGAATATGAACACATACGTGGGAAGGGGACAATATAGTAATCTGGATCTGGATAAGCATTCATCAGGCAATCATGTATCATCCAGATATTGTAACGAAGACACTGGGGCATAGGGTTACACTTGTTTATATGGGATTTAAGCCCTATCCCTTAACATTGGGTGTTCACGTATTGGTTAACAATTACTTGCACCCAATGACCCTTTGCCACTAACGTGGGAAGCACTTTGGTACCCGCCCCCAGGTAACTGGCACATGCGCATAATTCCTACTTTGGGTCTCATTTTCCTAACGCCACACTAAAGAATGGCACCTCTGAGTCTGCCCGAGAGGAAAAGGTCTGCAAGTGTGATCTATCACACCTACAGAACCACAAGTGCTCTCCGACTGCTTATAGCATATACAATCAGGGTGGGGGACCTTTGATCAGGGCCCTGGTGTAGAAATATGGGCGCCCCCTAGGACATAACATACTGCTGGAACCAGTAATCTTTCGCGGGCTTTTTACTAGGGCACCAAAATACAGTATATTTTAACAATCATATATATATTAAAAAATCTGTTCGGCTAGGCGAGCAGGCTACAAATTTGCCAATCACATGCCGAGAGGATTCTACACGGTGGCCAATCTTCAGCTCGCTGGGACCCAACCGAACCGGGTTACAATAAATGACTTTAAATGCATTTACAGAGTTGCATTTCCTGCCATTTGAAGCCAATGGCAGAAACCCACAATTAACACTTAAACCATACTCCGTTCTGTTGCTCAGAGAGGTCGGGAATTGCCATGCAGTCATGCCGGAACGTGACTACATGGTGGCCAAATCCCAGCCCTCGGGTCCTTACAGAACCGGAAGTTATGGGTTCCAGGGGTTTACAGTTTTAACTTAGCAGTTTTTACCATCGCGGCTTTACTTCCATTGGAATCAATAGGGCGGGCCCACACATAGGAAATGCAAGGACGGCGCCGCCATAGGATTCAATGGGCCCTCTGCTACTATAGGAGTTAATGGGCAACCACACTCTTTTACAGTTAACCACTACTCGTTCGGTGCTTTGAGCGGAGAGGGCTGGAAATTGCCATGCAGTATGCCGGAGCAGTGACTACATGCTGGCCAAATCCAGCCTTCTGGTCCTACAGGAACCGGAGAACTGGCGTAATAATTTCCAACTTCTTAATTACGTGTTTTAAAGCCACGTGGCTTTTTCCTCCATTGCGGTCAATGGTGGAGCATCCTCATGGCCGGCGCGACTCTTTCTCGTCGCCATTGGACTGTCGGACCCTTTTTGGGGTCGAGTGAAGGGGTTTCCAATGGGCTAAGGGCAAAAATATTTATTGCATTGGTGGGCTCCCTAGAACCAAAAGCCTTCACACGGAATGTGGTGGTGAACATGACGGCCAGCCTAGTTCCACACGCCAATTGAAGAGATTAAGCTCTTTCAAAGACATTGTATCGTTTCGAGGTTGCAGTTTGGTGGCTCTGCCAGCTGTCTCCGAGGAGTTCGTACTCGAGGAATCCCCATGAAACACATTAGTCCATTACTTTCAATGGAAAGCTCCGTCCTCCTCTCGGGCGCCCCCTGCAGGGTCTTCTCAGGTATCGGGCCCAAACGGTTTGGAATCTCCATAGGATGCATGGGGCTCCCAATGGCGACTATGACAGGCTGCAAAGGGAGACTGAAAAGGGGGAAAAGGAGAACAAAGGGCCATAAACATGTAAATTCAATTAACCTTTCCCTCCCGACCTGAACCCAGTGTATGTGGTTGTGCATTCACTGGGAAAGGGACACACTGACAAATGGAGCCATATACACATTCAGCAACAAGAACACATTTTGCTCTGAGTAAGGGGAATAAAAATTCATGTAATCACTCGACTGTGTTAACATGATAACCAAACGGACATACATTTGGTTCTGAAGCCGTGGAACAAGTATTATAGGTACATTTTGAGAACCCCTCACTTCACAGACGGTTACAGGGGGTGCCTAATGGGGGTGACCCCTTTATACTTGCGTGACCCCCGTTACTGGCACAGGTAATAAGTACAAAGTACAAACGTCAAAATAATAATAATAATTATTGGTTTGGTTATAGGTAAGCCTTTGGGTCCACATTGTGTACTTGGGCAAAGTGTTTCTATACACTATGGGTCAGTAGTTGCTCCTAATATTCCCTAATGTTCTAAAATACGAACATGTAGGGGTGAATAGTCTTCCACCTACGTATTAGAGCCCACACGGGCACTCCAGGATGTATACTACTACAATTGACCTACAGCTAATATGTTGATTAATCTTGAAAGCTCTCTCGTTGTTTGACCTGAAACAATATCCTACAGGACAATGAAACTAAAGCAGTACAATTTTGTCAGATAAAAAAAAACCTTTGGGAGTTCTAACCAAATAGTGCTTGTCTTTTTATTTATTTAGAGCACTGGTGCCAACTTGTTTTAATGTTGGTCGCTCTCCTAAAAAGGACTTGCGGCTTGTCTGGGATGTGATCTGTTAAAATAGGTGGTAATTGTTAAAATTGCCCAATGCTGATTTTTAAATCTTTTGATTTTCTTTGCATCCTTATTATTTGTTTATGAAGGGAGTATCAAACTTTATGGGAGGGAATATTTTTTTAGTAAAACTTAACATTTGTTTTCTTTCTAAGAGAGATGGTTTTATTCAATGCATTTCCAAATTAGAGTGTTATATTTCTCTCTCTAAGACCTTTTTATTGTTTACTTGACAATGTTTGCTTGTTCTAAAAAGATTTTATCGTCGGTGCAATTTTTCTTGAGTTCCTTATTGGGCCAAAGGGATATTTGAATCTAAGTTTCATGATGGAAACGGACAATAAGATAAAATTATTGCTATCTACACCAGGGGTGCGCAATCTTTTTTCCGGGCCCCCCTGCGGCTGTCCCTCACTCCGCGGCCCCCCTCCCAACCCCAACTTACCCGCGCTCCGGCGTAATGACGTCACGTTGCTCCATAGCAAAGTGACGTCACTGAACCTCGCAGCGTCATTTTGACGCCGCGTTGCCATGGCGACACGGGGGAGGAAGCCGACGGAGCTACGGTAAGTTAGGTTTACAGAGGCCCTGCAGCTCCCCCGGACTAAATTTAAGTGACTTCGGGAAGCGCGGGAGCCTCTGTAAACCCCGCGCCCCCCGTGGCAGTGTCGCGCCCCCTGGGGGTCGCGCCCCACAGTTTGCGCACCGTGCTGATATTACACCTTTGAAATATGTTGTCATCTTAATCTTTTATTTCGATGTATACCGTTAAATCAAAAATTAAATTTTCTGATTCACTGATAGTGGACGTAAATTAAGATTTACTGTATGGGTGTCTTATAATAAGTACTAGTTATAGGTAGTATATATATAGTATAAAGTACTATAAATAGCTATAAAAAAAAAAAATATATATATATATATATATATAATGCAAATATACTGTATGTCATCTGCATGTCTTAGGCAGGTGAACCCGCCTTTCCCATTATCACCAAGCATACAGCACTTCCATGCAGCAAGGGATTTGGGAAAGAATGCAACATGAGAACAGTGTCACTTTTTGCCTCAATAACCAATTTAACATGGTTCCCTATAGGCTAAGCTTGCGGATGGTCACAGCTTTGAGCACCGCCAGGGTTTAGTGCATACCCAGAAAACCACCCACAGACAGCGTTTCGACCTTGATGGGTCTCATCAGTGTGGGGTGGTTATTTTACTGGGAATGCAAGAGAGGCTATGGATAGGCTAACCCATAATACTGAGTAGTTAAGTAATGGTGAGTAAAAAAAAGTGACAAAAAACCTCCACAGGAAAGCAAATATGTTGTATGCTCATCTGAATGTCTTAGGAGGTCTGCAACCCCGCCTTTCCCCATTATCACCCAGCATAACCAACTTCCACTGCAGCAAGGGATTCTGGGAGATGACATGCAAATGAGCAACAGTGTTTTATATATATATATATATATTATATATATATATATATATATACAGTGTTCGACAAATCACCCAAAAATTTACTCGCCAACCAAAAAATCTACTGCCACTAGCCGCCCCCAACTCGCCCCAGTCCCACCCCCAACTCCGCCCCCAACCCCGCTTTAAAATAAAATTATAAATAAAATACATTTAATAAATTCTAGTCAGAAACAACATTACGTTTTTGAAATAATGTATTTATTGTATACATTATATACTACATTAGTCGTGGTGTGTGGTCAATGTCGCGGATTAGAAATAAAAGCCAGATGGAAGAGACTAGTTTCCTGAACCCCTTAACCAGTGTCTGGGACGTCGGGCTTTTCACGAGAGGAGACAGACAGACAGACACCCACACACACACACAGGAGAGGGCACCCACACAAGAGAGAAAGAGAGAACACAGAGAAAGAGGACACACAGAGACAAAAGATGAGAGATGAGAGACACACACAGGGAGAGAATGAGAGACAAAGAGAGAGTGCGGGGACAGAGAGAGGGAGGAGACAGGAGAGAGAGGGAGAGGGAGAGAGGGGAGAGCGTTCTGAGACGAGAGGAGAGGGAGAGGGTGACAGTGACAGAGAGAGGGAGTGAGAGGGTGACAGAGAAGGGTGACAGAAGCAGGGGGGGGAAGAGAGGGGAGAGGCGACACAGGGGAGAGGGCGACACAGGGAGAGGGGACGAGGGTTGGGACACAGGGAGGAGGGTAGTGACACAGTGGAGAGAGGGTGAACAGGGAGAGGGATGGTGACCAGGGAGAGGGAGTGGTGACAGGGAGAGGGAGGGTGGACCAGGAGAGGGAGAGGGTGACACAGGGGAGAGGGAGAGAGGGTTGACACCGGGGACAGGGAGAGGGTGACACAGGGGACAGGGAGAGAGAGAGAGAGAGGGTGGGGGTGAACAAGGGAGAGGGAGAGGAGGGGACACAGGTGAGGGAGGGTACACAGGGAGAGGGTGACACAGGGAGAGGGAGGAGGGGGAGACACAGGGAGGATGGAGAGGTGACACCGGAGAGGAGGGTGACACAGGGAGGAGGGAGGGGTGACACGGACCGAGGGTGACACAGGAGAGGGTGACACAGGGAGAGGGCTTGACACAGGGAGAGGGAGAGGGAGGGGTGACCGGAAGGGAGAGGGAGGGTTGACACAGGGAGAGGGAGGGTGACACAGGGCAGGGAGGGGTGACACAGGGAGGGGAGGGTGACACAGGGGCGGGGAGGGTGACACAGGGAGAGGAGGGTTGGCACAGGAGAGGGGTGACCAGGGAGAGGGAGGGTGACACGCAGGAGAGGGAGGGTGACAGGGACAGGAGGGTGATGAACGGAGAGGGAGAGGGTGAGACGAGAGGGGAGGTTGACACAAGGAGAGGGTGACACGGGAGAGTGGTGACACAGGGAGAGAGAGAGAGAGGGTGACACCAGGGAGAGGGAGAGGGTGACACAGGAAGGGAGGAGGTGACACAGGGAGCGAGGAGAGGAGATGGTGACACAGGGAGGGCAGGGTGACACACCCTCTCCGTGTCACCCTCTCCGTGTCACCCTCTCCGTGTCACCCTCCCTCTCCGTATCACCCTCCCTCTCCCTGTGTCACCCTCTCCCTCCCTGTGTCACCCTCTCCCTGTGTCACCCTCTCCCTGTGTCATCCTCCCTCTCCCTGTGTCACCCTCTCCTTGTGTCACTCTCTCCCTCTCCCTGTGTCACCCTCTCCCTGTGTCACCCTCTCCCTGTCTCTGTGTCACCCTCTCCCTCTCCGTGTCACCCTCCCTGTCCCTGTCACCCTCCCTCTCCCTGTCACCCTCCCTCTCCCTGTGTCACCCTCCCTCTCCCTCCCTCTCCCTGTGTCACCCACCCTCTCCCTCTCCCTGTGTCACCCTCTCCGTGTCACCCTCCCTCTCCCTGTGTCACCCTCCCTCTCCCTATGTCAACCTCTCCCTCCCTCCCTGTGTCTCCCTCTCCCTCTCTCTGTCGCACTCTCTCTTTGTCTCTCATTCTCTCACTGTGTGTGTCTCTTATTCTCTCTCTTTCTCTGTGTGTCTCTTTCTCTGTGTGTCTCTCTTTCTCTCTGTGTGGGTGTGCCGCTCTCTGTGTGTGTGTGGGTGTCTGTCTGTCTGTCTCTCTCTGTCTCTCTCTGTGAAGCGCCGACGTCCAGACACTGGTTAAGGGGTTCAGGAAACTAGTCATTCACATCTGGCTTTTATTTCTAAATCCGACATTGACACACACACACACACACGACTAATTGTAGTATAATGTAATACAATAAATACATTTATGTCAAAAACGAATGTTGTTCTGACTAGGAATTTATTAAATGTATTTTATTTATATATTTTATTTTAAAGCGGGGTTGGGGGCGGAGTTGGGGGTGGGACTAGGGGCGGAGTTGGGGGCGGGACTAGGTGGCGAGTAGATTTTTTGGTTGGGCGAGTAGATTTTTGGGTGATTTGTCGAACACTGTATATATATATATATATATATATATATATACATACAGTATATTGTATTTTGATTTGTGGCTCAGGGAACCCCCTGCTCACTGTACAATATTATTATATATATATATATATATATATTTATACACCAATACAGTAAATCTTAATTTTACGTCCACTATCAGTGAATCAGAAATGTAATTTTTTGGATTTAACGGTATACATCGAAAATGAAAAGATTAAGATGAAAACATATTTCAAAGGTGTAGATCAGCGGTGCGCAAACTGTGGGGCGCGACCCCCAGGGGGGGCGCGACACTGCCGACGGGGGGCGCGGGGTTTACAGAGGCTCCGCGCGCTTCCCGAAGGCACTTAAATTAAGTGCCGGGGGAGCTGCAGGGCCTCTGTAAACCTAACTTACCGTAGCTCCGGCGGCTTCCTCCCTGTGTCGCCATGGCAACGCGGCGTCAAAATGACGCTGCGAGGTCATGTGACGTCACGTTGCTATGGCAACGTGACGTCATTACGCCGGAGCGCGGGTAAGTTGGGGTTGGGAGGGGGGAGCGGGAGTGAGGGGACAGCCGGCAGGGGGGCGCAGGGAAAAAAGATTGCGCACCCCTGGTGTAGATAGCAATAATTTTATCTTATTGTCCAGTTTCCATCATGAAACTTAGATTCAAAATATCCCTTTGGCCCAATACAGGAGACTCAAGAAAAATTGCACCGACGATAAAATCTTTTTAGAACAAGCAAACATTGTCAATAAAAAGTTCTTAGAGAGAAATTATAACAGCTCTAATTTGGAAAATGCATTGAATAAAACCATCTCTTTAGAAAGAAAACAAATGTTAAGTTTTACTAAAAAAAGATATTCCCCCCATAAAGTTTGATACTCCCTTCATAACACAATATAATAAGGATGCAAAGAAAATTCAAAAGATTTAAAATCAGCATTGGCATATATTAAACAATTACCCTATTTTAACAGATCACATCCCAGACAAGCCGCAAGTCCTTTTTAGGAGAGCACCTAACATTAAAAACAAGTTGGCACCGAGTGCTCTAATAAATAAAAAGACAAGCACTATTTGGTTAGAACTCCCAAAAGGTTTTTTTTATCTGCAAAAATTGTACTGCTTTTAGTTTCAGTTGTCCTGTAGGAGATTGTTTCAGGTCAAACAAGACAGATAGAGCTTTCAAGATTAATCAACATATTAGCTGTAGGTCAAAATTTGTAGTATACATCCTGGAGTGCCCGTGTGGGCTCTAATACGTAGGGAAGACTATTCACCCCATACATGTTCGTATTTTAGAACATGTAGGGAATATTAGGAGGCAACTACTGACCCATAGTGTATAGAAACACTTTGCCCAAGTACACAATGTGGACCCCAAAGGCTTACACTATAACCAAGTAATTATTATTATTATTATTGACGTATTTGTACTTTGTACTTATTACCTGTGACAGTAACGGGGTGCCAAGCAAGTAATAAAGGGGTCACCCCCATTAGGCACCCCCTGTAACCGTCTGGGAAGTGAGGGGTTAATCAAAAATGTACCTATAATACATATGTTCCACTGCTTCAGAACCAAAATGTATGTCCGTTTGGTTATCATGTTAACACAGTCAGAGTGATTACATGAATTTTTATTCCCCTTACTCAGAGCAAAATGTGTTCTGTTTGCTGAATGTGTATATGGCTCCATTTGTCAGTGTGTCCCTTTCCAGTGAATGCACCAACCACATACACTGGGTTCAGGTCGGGAGGGAAAGGGTTAATTGAATTTACATGTTTATGGCCCTTTGTTCCCTTTCCCGCCTTTTCAGTCTCCCTTTGCAGCCTGTACATAGGTCGCCATTGGAGCCCCATGCAATCCTATGGAGATTCCACCGTTTTGGGCCCGATACCTGAGAAGACCTGCAGGTGGCGCCCGAGAGGAGGAGCGGAGCTTCCCATTGAAAGTGAATGGAGTAATGTGTTTCAATGGGGATTCCTCGAGTACGACCTCCGGAGACGAGCTGGCAGCCAGCCAAACTGCAAACCTCGAAAGCGGATACAATGTCTTTGAAAGAGCTTAATCTCTCAATTGGCGTGTGAACTAGGCTGCCGTCATGTTCACCACCAATTAACGTGTGAAGCTTTTGTTCTAGGGCGACCAGCAATAAAATTATTTTTGCCCTTAGCCCATTGGAACCCCTTCACTCGACCCCAAAAGGGTCCGACAGTCAATGGCGACGAGAAAGAGTCGCGCCGGCCATGAGGCTCCCACCATTGACCGCAATGGAGGAAAAAAGCCACGTGGCTTTAAAACACTAAGTAAGAAAGTGTGAAAGTGTAAGCCCAGATCTCCGGTTCTGTAGGGACCAGAAGGCTGGAATTTGGCCAGCATGTAGTCACTGCTCCGGCATGACTGCATGGCAATTTCCAGCCCTCTCCGCTCAACCGAACGGAGTAGGGTTAACTGTAAAAAGTGTGGGTTGCCCATTAACTCCTATAGTAGCAGAGGTCCCATTGAATCCTATGGCGGCGCCGGTCCATGCATTTCCTATGGTGGCGCCGGCCCTATTGATTCCAATGGATGTAAAAGCCGCGAGGTAAAAACTGCTAAGTTAAAAACTGTAAAAACCTGGAACCCATAACTCCGGTTCTGTAAGGACCCGAGGGCTGGGATTTGGCCACCATGTAGTCATCGTTCCGGCATGACTGCATGGCAATTCCCGACCTCTCTGAGCAACAGAACGGAGTATGGTTAATTGTTTAATTTGGGTTTCTGCCATTGGCTTCAATGGCAGAGAAATGCAACTTCTGTAAATGTGCATTTAAAGTCATTTATTGTAACTCCGGTTCGGTGGGTCCCAGCGAGCTGAAGATTGGCCACCGTGTAGAATCCTCTCCGGCATGTGGATCTGGCAATTTGTAGCCTGCTCGGCCTAGCCGAACAGATTATTTTAATATATATATGATTGTTAAAATATACTGTATTTGGTGCCTAGTAAAAAGCCCGCGAAAGATACTGGTCCAGCAGTATGTTAATGTCCTAGGGGGCGCCCATATTTCTACACCAGGGCCCCTGATCAAAGGCTCCCCCACCCTGATTGTATATGCTACGGTCGGGGAAGAGCAGGACTTGAGTGGTTCTGTAGGTGTTATAGATCACACTTGCAGACCTTTTCCTCTTCTGGCAGACTCAGAGGTGCCAATTCTTTAGTGTGGCGTTAGGAAAATGAGACCCAAAGTAAGGAATTATGCGCATGTGCCAGTTACCTGGGGGCGGGTACCAAAGTGCTTCCCACGTTAGCTGGCAAAGGGTCATTGGGTGCAGGTAATTGTTAACCAATACGTGACACCCAATGTTAAGGGATAGGGCTTAAATCCCATATAAACAAGTGTAAGCCCTATGCCCAGTGTCTTCGTTACAATATCTGAATGATACATGATTGCCTGATGAATTGCTTATCCAGATCCAGATTACTTAATTGTCCCTTCCCACGTATGTGTTCATATTCTGTGTGTTATTTGTATATTCTGTGTGTTCACCTTTTTCAAGGAATAAACTTTATTTATCATATCTTAGTCGTATTCAATTCAACCCAGAGATTTGGTGTTATATTATAACCCTGCACAAGCTACCGTGACATTACCCTGTACTGTAATTTTTGTCAATTTGATGTAGCATTGGTGCACCCTGTCTTTTGTTGTATACATTTGCCACGCCCAGTAGCACTCTTTTTTGACATAAATATATATTCATGATGTGGTGGGTATATGAGTTTGAGCTTGCTGGGAATGTGTGTTAATTAATTTCTTACTGGTAACAGTTGTAATGGAGGTAGGTGGCACCTCCCCCCAGAGCTCACTCCTCGCCTTTTTAACTTGGAAGGTCTTTTCACTTTGCTGCAAGAACAGGACCTATTATGGTTCTTTTCCCTCATACAGAGGTAAAAGGAAGGGTTCACAGTGTAGTATAGGACCTGCATTATTGTTTATGCCTTGACGTTTGGTATGCAGAGTTATAACGCTTTGGCCAAAAGGTTTAACTAAATAACCAAGTAATTATTATTATTATTGAAATATTTGTACTCTGTACTTATTACCATATAAGTTTTGTCAATTTGATGTAGCATTGGGCACCGCTGTCTTTTGTTGTTTACACTATAAGGGTATTGAAATAGTAATGCCAGACTAGCGATGTGGCAGCAGAAATCTGGACCTGATTAAGAGAGAAACCTTTTGGATATACCAATTAGGTTGTATGACACAAAATAGTTTAAATGTGGAATTTGACCTGAAAGCTTTTCTATAACATAAATTTTGATACTTGTTTTCCTCTCCATTTTCAGTCTATCTATCTATTTAGGCAGCCTATCTTATTCGTCCGTTTCTGTTTTTTGTTTTATTAGTTTTTTAGATGTTTTTTTTAGATGTTATTAAAAGTATTTTTGGACGTCTAATGCATGTGTTGCATAGAGGGTTAAATTGATTGTATTTGTATTTGTATACATTTGCAGTTGTGAACTTTTCACTTACAGAGCCTCCAGTCACATTACGACAGAATATCATTGGCTAGATAGCAATGAATGTTTATTAAACACAGAAGTTCTCAGCACATTACAGCCTATGAGAATAGGAGACAGAGTATTTAACAATAGCTGAGATGCATGAGCACCACTCCTGAGGAAACTGGTACTTCCGGTGAAACGTGTAGAGTGGCACGTTATCCATTGGTGTAGGACACATAACGATGCGTTACCTACACACCTGCCGAGATCCAGCCGGGAGATTACATCTGGGAGTGTGGGACGGGAGCGAGCAATACGAGCGCAGCAGAGAAAGACAGAGAGAACGCCGATATACCCTTACCGGTCGTGCTCCTTCTATTTCTTTGAATACGATTGTATCTCTGACACCATGTGAGTGCATTTTATCTTAATTCATAGATAAAAACTTTTTTATACAAGTACACACTATGTTGGGCTTTTTACTTTGTCAAGGAAGGTGACCAGATCCCACGCACCAAAGACACCCCAGAGACAGGCTACACAAAGATACCATATTGCCAATATTTTGGCCACGCTTGTAAAGAATGAGGAATTTGTGAGTACACACTTAACAGGATTTCAAGATTCACTGATCACAGATATTGGTTTAACCTATGCACTATATTTGTATGTTCTCCTCTTTTTGCATACAACTGCGCTCCTCAATCATCCAGACAACTATTCATGTGAGATTGAGAAAAAACAATCTATAGACTATTTTCACTTTCCAATTTGTATTTTCACTCACTATCCAAATTTGTATTTATATTCTCTTGATAACTATCACGAGATATTATTCTTTTGTTAAGAAAGAATTTGATCTAAGCACCTTTTGGATAACACTTTGTGTTCTGCAATCATCACAAGGGTGAAAAAAATAAAATGGCAGTGGGCTGGACATATCATAACAAGAAGCTACCATTATTGGGCAAACATGGTACTCGACTGGATTTCAAGAGTGATTAAAAGACCACAGTGATAACCAAAAGTAAAATGGGAGGATTAAATCAGAAATGAAAGTCTTGCAATCACAGTACCTGGAAGATTATTGGGGAGGCCTTAATCCAGCAGTGGATAGACAAGGGTTTATGATATATACTGTATGTATGTATATATATATATATATATATATATAGTTATATATATAGTGGTCAACAAATCACCAAAAAATTACCGCGCGAACAAAAACAATCTACTCGCCACCTAGTACCCACATGTGTGCTGCTTGGGCCCAATAGAGCTCGCCACATGTTTAAATCCTCTCGCCGGGCGTGCAAATGTATAGGTTATCGAACCCTGTGTATGTTACCCTGAGGAAGGTCTCTCTGTGGGGACCGAAACGTTGGCTTACGTGTATTTCATGTTGTGAATATAGATTTTTGGATTAACCCCGTCGCGTGTGCTGTCTCTTACTGGTCTTTGATTGGTTCGTATCATATATATATTATATATAATTATATATATATATATTATATATATATACAAAACAAAGAAAAGCGCCAGTTCCATTATAATAGTGTTAATTAGGAATTTATTAAATAAATGAAGCAGTCAAATAGAGCATGCGAAATTTGTGATTAAAAAGCAATCAATAGACAAGTATTGGCAATTGCAGCAGTGTGTAAGTGACCTGCAGAGGGTCTAATACAGCGAGGTGACCAATGATGATATGGAGGAACCAGTGATGTTGGTAATAATGGTAAGCAGTAGTAGATAAACTGCTAACCCCAAAGATTGAAATAGTCACCAGTAGAAGAGTTTCCTCACGTAGAACTCTGGTGTACTCTTCTCAGACCACATGGTCTTATTCCAAATTGGGCAGTCAACACAATCCAGGTAAAGATGATATCAACTCCCTCCTGTGGCACACAGAGATGAACTGTGTCCCGAAACCTCATGTAGAATAAACAACTTCCGATGGTCAAACCTCGCTGTGGCCCCGTAATAAAAGATTTAGAACATGGCGCCTCTGTCTCCAATTGCGAAGCGGTGAATCCTTCCATGAGCTCCTCACTGACTGTAACCACGTCAACACTGGCTGCTCCTCACTGCCGTGTTCTACGTGTCACTTTCCAACTCGTTTCGTCACTAACAAGTGACTTTCTCAAGAATCCAATGATCTTTTGGTCACCCACGCGCTGTTTAGACCCTCTGCGGGTTCCCACACACTGCTGTCACATTGCCATCATCTTGTCCTAATTGATTGCTTTTAATCGCACTCACCACTTTCGCATTGGTCTATTTGACTGCTTTCATTTAATAAATTCCCTACTTATCAACACTATTTTATATACGGAACTGGCGCTCTTTTTTTTGTTTTGTTTTGTTATTTCATGTGGTCAGGCTTGACCCCATAGAAGCTTGCCTCTTCCGTATACAACTATTCCTATGTTGTTATTTATTCATCATCACATAGCAATCACTGTTTATATTTATTACTAGTTTAGTATACATCACTCACATTTAGTAGTTAATACTTATTGTATTTTATATTTTTTACCTAGTATATATATTTTTTATATAATTATATTCAGTCTACTCACAACATTTTGCACACCTAACCTTTTCACTCACTAGCGCTACTATTTGTGTTTGTGTATATATATATATATATATATATTGTGACAAACGGCTTACTCCGGGGCTCCGTCGTTTGTCCGGGACTGTTTAGGAACACGGTCTTTTAGTGTAGTTAAATGATGAGGCGTCACGTACTGTTCCTTTAACAGGCTAGCCTGGTTTATTCAGTCCCAGGCACTGAGACTGCCACATGCATCACACAAAAACAGATCAACAACAAAGCTGCTCACCTGAGCGATAACTTAACTTAGATATCCCTGCCTTCAGGGTTGAATTGGCTTTTCCACTTCCACACTCAAACACGGTACTTTTGTCGGTCTTACACAAATGAACAAAAGATTGAACCTGTTTTGGGCAGAGGCTTCTCCCCTCTGTAGTTCAGCAGCCTTCCATCTCCTGGCTCTTGTGGGGACCCCAGAGCAAACAGAATCATCCTTTCTCCATACCTGATTCCTAATTAGCATGACGGTGGACAGAATCAGCAGCAGAACAAACTCTGGTCTGGATCTTCATCCCCAGTTCCAGCGCTTGCCAAACTGTGGGATGTGAGTGGATGTATTATAAGCTGCACTCCCAGGCCAAACAGGATAAAACTGTCAGTTCCTGGGGCCCTATATACGGAATTTATTACCATCCCCTGGTTTCTGTCACATATCCTCCCCCCCAGCTCAGACTCGAGGATGAGCGAACCAGGGATATTAGGGAGTGCATCCTTGACAACCCGTCAGCATGCCATGTTTGTGCCTGTACCTGTTTCCACAGAAATTATAAGGGTTTTTAGGCTTAGGAAACCACCTGGTTCACTCTGCCTTCTATTTTCCCTGTTTGACACATCCATGTAAGGGGGTCATGATCTGTGACCAACCCGGAATTTTCTCTCCCAACGGTAGTATTTGCGTCTCTACAGCCCACTTAGCGAGACACTCTTTCTCTACACATTTTTTGGTTTTGTTCCTCTTTGCATGTGGGTGGCTTCCTACTCCCTTTCCCCCCACCCTCACCTCTTCCTCAGTGCGTGCTGTTGGCACGCCTTTTGAGCTCCCCGTTTTGGGGCACTGAATCTCCTGGAGTTTCTATACATAGGATGCTCTCACTGAACTCTGGGAGCCACTCTCAGATCGTGTTGACTGAACTCTTGAGGTCGTGTCCCTGGTTCCGAGAGTTCTTCGGTTCTAGGTGTCGGTTTCGGGACCACTTTACCATTAGCGGTCCTCTTGCTTTTGTGAGTGTCAGTTAGTGGGGTTGCCTTAGTTGCAAAATGGAATAAACCTCTGCTATACCAATTAACCCCAAAAAGGTCCTTACTTGTTTTTTTTTGTAAACTGGCCTTGGCCAATTTTTGTATCGCCTCCACTTTGAGTGTTTGTGTGGTTTGAGTAAACCTCTGCCAATAGAATATCCCAGACTTGGCCTCCTCCAGACCAATCTAGTGCATTTAGCGGGGTTAGCAGTTAGTCCAGCAGACCGGACTGCGTCAAGCACAGCTTGGACCTTGGAAGGTGGGATTGGCCAATCTTCACTATGGATTACCACATCATCCCGTAGCGGCAGCATACCGAGCATGTGGTTTAAAATTTTATCCACCATTTTTGGAATGTGGCGGGAGCTCCATGTAAGCCAAAAGGCAACACCTTATACTGTACTGAAAGAGGCCGTCTGGGGTTGAGAAGGCTTGTCTTTTCTTTTGCCCTTTCTCTGTGAGGGGAACCTGCCAGTACCCACCCTTTTGTTAGGTCTAGGGTTGTGAGATATCGGGCTTTGCCCAGTCTCTCTACAAGTTCATCTACCCTGGGCATAGGAATAAGTAATCAAATTTTGACACCAGCAGCTTTAGTTTCCGTAGTCATTACAAAACCTGTTGTACCATCTGGCTTGGTGGGACTAAGACTATAGGCTGTTCCACCCACTTTGGGATTCCTCAATTACAACCCCTAGTTTTAGCATTTTTTTTAACCTCTAAACTTATAGCCTTTCTTTTGGCCTCTGGGGATTCGGTAACGGTTTAAGGTTAACCTCGGACCCCCGTTTCAGAGACTAGGTCATGTTCATTACGCTAGTTCTACCTGGCCGTATAGAGAAGATTTCTTTGTTTCTTTTTCACTAAATTCTGAACCTCTCGTTTCTATGAACAGACAGGGTTTCAGCTATCCTAACCTCTGGGTCAGTTTTCTTGATTCTCTGACGGACCTGGGGGTACTAGGGTTAACAAGACTTCTCTATCTTCCAGGCTTGAGTAGGTTTATATATGGTACAATTTGCTCAGGTTTCCTCCTCCTACCTGGCTGTCTTATTACCTTATATTTCACTTCTCCCACTCTTTCCAAGACCTCATATGGCCCATGCCATTTACAAGGAATTTACTCTCCACGTGGGAACCAGAACTTAGTACCCATCACCTGAGAAAATTCTGACCCTACACCCTTATTTTTTGTTTCCTCTCTGTGTTCTTGAGCTTTCTCCATGTGTTCCCTCACTATGGGTATGACTGCAGGCAATGCGGTCCTGCATCTGGGCAACATGCTCTATTACACTTCTGTAAGGGGTACCCTCGTGTTCTCCAAGTCTCTTTTGGCTATATCCAGTAAGCCCCTGGGTGTCGGCCATACAATAGTTCAAACGGGGAGAACCATTGGATGATTGGGTAACTTCCCTAATGCAAATAACAGGACGGTGAACAAACATCCCAGTTTTTTTCCCCATCTTTATCAACCGCCGCCCCGCCGCCGGAAACATGCTCTTTAGGTGTTTATTGAACCTTTCCACTAAACCATCTGTTTTGTGGTGATAGACTGAGGTTCTGAGATGCTTGATTTTTAGGAGTTTTACAATAGCTCTTTCGTTACTTTGGGACATAAATGGTGTTCCCTGGTCAGATAGAATCTCTTTAGGAATCCCGACCCGGGAAAACAGAACTACTAACTCTTTTGCTATGTTTTTAGCTGAGGTGCTACTAGGGGAACGCCTCCGGATATCGGGTGGGCAATAATCTATATTACCAATATATGCTGATGTCCCCTAGCAGACTTTATAGGTCCTACTAGATCCATATGCAATCCGTGTCAAATGGTACCTCTAATTATGGGAAGGGTACCAATTGGCTGCGGTACGCCTTGAACGTGCGGTGATCTGACATTCTGGCATGAGGAACACATAATTCTCTAGTTTCTGCCAGAAACCCCAGGCCAATAGAAGCTTTCGGAGACCTTTTCTTTTGTCTTTTCCACCCCTAGGTGTCCCCCCAATGGATGACTATGTGCCGAGGTGTAATATACTACGTTACGGAATGTCCGTGGTACCAACATTGTTTAGTTGAACTGATTTCCTTTATCAACCCGATATACTAGTCGTTCTCTACCTCGATTAGGGGTAGCAAGTGACCTATCTGGTGGCCCAGGAGTACTATTCTGGTCCCGTATATTTCCCCTTGCTGAACCCCGCTAATGTGGGGTCCCTCCCACGGGCTTCTACAACTCCCAGACTGACCTCTATTCAGCGAGGGTCTCTATCCGGTTCTGGGTGGTAAGTGTCTGCTCAACCATCTTGAATTTGGGTATTCCCTACCAAAGTAGTGATGGGGAAGGAAATTTTACAGCACTCCTCCTTTTTTTCTCCCCCTTCTTATTTGGGCCCTCGTCAACCTCCATTTCCGTAAAAATGGAAAGGATTTGTTTCTTCTATACTTCATTATGTGTATTGGCTCGGGTTATTTCTGGATGTCGTGGGGACCTCTGGGCGCTATTCGAGCTGGTGTCCACTTTTAGAAACATGGGGAAAGTCGGTCCCTATTAACACATCATGTGCCAGTTTTGGGTACAATACCCACCTGAATCTAAAGAACCAAACTCTGTTTTCAAAAAAACATCAACAGTGGAATATTCATGATTACTCCCATTGTAGACAAACAAATTGCCACTCTTTGTGAACTGTTTCCCTGTTTTCTTCCTTCTTACTGGGCAATAGGTATTCGGACACTAGTGTGACTCATGCTCCCAGAGTCAAGAAGTGCCCGTAAACCCTCTTTACCATTAACTTTACAAATGCCCACAGATGGTTATTCAAGGGGTCCTCTGGGCTAGTGCCCATACATTGGGAACAACAGCGAATAAGGTTCCAACCCTCTGTTGCATTGCATGGGCTCATCATTTAGGGGGCAATTTTTTGCTGTGTGGCCCTCTCATGACCAATTTACACATTTAGAGTACATAGTCTGTGCCCCACTTAGAGAGCTTTTCCCTGCGCCCCCATGCTTGGCTATTGCAATTAGTGTGCGAACCACTGTTGCTGGGTGCTGCGTGAAGGTGGTCGCCGCTCTTCAGCGCCCCTTAACCCCGGTACCCTTTTACCGTCTCTGGAAGATCCTGGCGGAACCTCGGGTTGTGGGGTTTGCTCCACGACTGTGGTTTGCGGGTGCTCTTCTGCTGCAATTGTACCTTTCTAACGTAGGCCACAAAGCTCATCCGCATTGTGGGGGGTCACTCCGACCTACCCAACGGCGTAAGGCAGAGGGAAGTTTCCTCTAAGAACTGGTCCATGACCAACCTTCACGATGTGGCTGGCTGAGTTGATCTCGGGTTGTACCACTTCCGGGCGAGTGGATGAGGGTCATACCATCGGCTTCGGTGGCTTTATCCATCGTGAAGGACCATGCGTGAAACCTTTGGGCCGCAACAGCCGTGGTTAACGCCGAGGCTGGGCAAGGATCTCGAAACTTCAATTTTGCATAGACGTTAGCTTCGGCTTGCTTAAGATCAAGTAAGCCTTCGGGGTTCGCCGCTTAGAATGGTGCGATTAGACCAGCCCACTCAGCTTCTGGCCATCCCCTCTCTCGTGCCCGCGCATTCCTCCACCATAGTGACACACGGCTTACTCCGGGGCTCCGTCGTTTGTCCGGGACTGTTTAAACACGGTCTTTTAGGGTATGTTAAATGGATGAGGCGTCACGTCACTGTTCCTTTAAACAGGCTATGCCTGGTTTATTCAGTCCCCAGGCACTGAGACTGTCCAAGTGCATACCAACAGAAAACAGATCAAAACAAAGCTCGCTCACCTGAGCGATACCTTAACTTAGATATCCCTGACCTCGGGGTGGAAGTGGCTTTTCCACTTCCAACATCAAAAACACGGTACTTTTGCAGTCTACACCAAATGAACAGAAAGATTGAAACCTGTTTTGGGAGAAGGCTTCTCTCCCTCTGTAAGTTCAGCACCCTTCAGCCTCCCTGGCTCTTGTGGGACCCCAGAGCAAACAGAAAATCAGTCTTATATACCTACCTGATTCCTAATTAGCATGACAGGTGACGAAATCAGGCCAGCAGACAAACTCTGGTCTGATCTCTCATCCCTCAGTTCCAGCGCTTGCCAAACTGTGGGATGGCTGTATGTATTATAAGGCTGCACTCCCAGGCCAAACAGGATAGAAACTGTCTAGTATCCTGGGAGCCCTATATACGGAATTTATTACCATCCCCCTGGTTTCTGTCACAATATAAATATATATATTCCTATATATATATATATATATATATATACACAGTGGTCGACAAACACCAAAAAATCTACTCGTCCGAACAAAAAAATCTACTCGCCACCTAGTACCAACGTTTGCTACTGGGCCAATAGAGCTCGCCACAATGTTAAATCACTCCCTCGCCGGGCGTGCAAATGATATTTTGGTCGAACACTATATATATATATATATATATATATATATATATATATCATATATATTATATATATATATTATATATATAATATATATACCCCACACCATTCTATACCTACACTTGCCTTTCCCCACCCAACCCTTTTGTAAAGCACTGTATACACTGTGGGCCCTTCATTCATTTATATTTACATAGATACACACACACACATACACTCTTACATCACTAACATTCAGGAACCATTTAACACCTCTATCCATAAATCACATCTACACATGGGGAGGGACAAGTACAGATAACATTCCAAGAGAAACTGTTTTTAAGTAAACCCTTTGCTTGCTTTATTCATTGTAACACCGCCGGAAGAAGAGATCAGTGTATCTCGAAAGCTCGCTCAAATAAAAGCATTTAGTTAACCACAGAACGGTATCGTCTATTTATTTTTGAAT
>WSYH01017131.1:0-10314 GCA_036426205.1 Ascaphus truei
CATTGGTTTGCTGGCATTAATAATATAAGATAACCAGCGTGCCAAAATGTCTGTATACATTTGTAGGAATTCATGTATCTAAATAGAGGAATATGCATCAAGGATTGCAAATGGGCATTACGATGTTGAGTTGGTGCGAAGTAGAGAAGGGCGAATTTTTGGGGCTGATTTGGATCCGCTGCGGATCGGCCGATTCCTTTGGTCCGCGGATTTCAGCGAATCAATTTCAAAAAGGGCAATTCGTCTTTTTCGGACTATTTCTTTTTTTTTTTTTAAATATTTTTCCTTTATTGGTGTCATACAGCGCATTGGTACATGTTACAGACATTGGCCATCGGGCCATCTTGAATATACGGCGCAGTACATGTACATAGCGTGGAAGGGGTAGGTGGCACACAATAATCCCTTTTCCTTTTTTCAGTGATGAAAAAGAGAGGGGGCGACGAAGGAAGGGTGGATAGTTGGGAACGACTTTGGGCAAAGAGAGGGGGGAGGAATTTGAGGTTCGTCGGTCGGGGGGGGGGAGGGGTAATGCGGTAAGGTTTATGTGGGAGTTGGCAATCCTGGCCAAGGTTCCCAGACCGAGTAAAACTGTGGCATTTTTTGTTTCAACATTGCCGTCAGTCTTTCCATACTCATAATTCCGTCTACCCTAGTGATCACTGTCCTTCTAGAGGGGGCTTTGATTTTCTTCCACGCCGCTGCTACACAGCATCTCGCAGCCGTCAATATTGCCGCTGCGAGCCTGGCAGCAGGGGCAGGGAGGTCGACAATTGGTTTTCCCAGCACGTAGGTCAGCGGGTCCAGGGGTATCTCTATATCCAGGGTCTCGGTCAGGAGGCCCTGGATCCGGGACCAGAATCTTTGGATCTCTGGGCATGTCCACCAAATATGGAACATGTCCCCCCTTTGACCACAACCTCTCCAGCATTCGACTGAAGTGCCTGGGTAGATTTGGCTCAGTCTACTCGGGGTCAGGTACCAGTGAAATAATATTTTGTAGATATTTTCTTTTGTGACGGAGCAAATTGATGTTTTGGTGGCTGCCTCCCAGATATCCTCCCAGTCCTCAAGGTCCAAGTTGGTATTTAGGTCTTCGTTCCATTTCTGCATATACAGGTGATTAGGGGGGGGCTGGGATGCCTCGAGCGTTTTATATATCCTCGATATGAGGCCCTTTTGGTACTCGCCTTTGAGGCAGAGGGTCTCGAATCTGGAGCGCGGCGGGAACCTTAGGTTAGGGGACTGGGTTCTTAAGAAGTGTCGAATCTGTAGGTATTGAAATATGGGCAAATCAGGGGACGAAAGTTTAACTCTCAGTTCCGGGAGGGGCATGACCTCGTCTTTTTCCAGCAAGTCCGCAACCACTCTGATGTTTAAGCCTTGAAATTGGCTGAATTGGGGTCGGGCGCAACCGGGTGGGAAGTCCGGGTTCCCGAATAAGGGGGTCAATTGAGAGGGGGTTGAAGCTAGGCCATATTTCCCTTTGGTTTTTAACCATGTCGACCACGTGCATCTCATTGCCCCGAGGCTAAGTCTCAGTGACTTCTTGTTTTTGTGGGTTGGGGACCACAGTAGGGCTGGGAGGGGGTTCGGAGACGCATGGTGTGTCTCTATCTCCAGCCAGCAGTTGGAGGCGGGGGGGCTGTTCCACACTACCGCCTGCCTCAGCTGGGCTGATTGGTAGTATCGGAGTACGTCCGGTGCTCCCAGACCTCCTCTCGTCCTTGAGGCCAGAAGTACTGACCGTGGGACCCTGGCTCTCCGTTGTTGCCAAATGAACCTTAGGATATGGGCCTGGATATTCCTCAATTCTGCTAGTGGGACGGGGACGGGGAGGGTCTGAAAGAAGTAGAGCAAGCGGGGTAGGATATTCATTTTGGTGGATACTATTCTTCCGAACCAGGAGATCTGGTGGGTTTGCCAGGTCTCTAGATCTCTTAAGATCTGGCGGAAGAGGGGGGGGTAGTTAATTTGGTATAGCGAGTTATATGAGCTCGCTATTTTAATCCCAAGGTATTTGATATGGGAACTATTCCATTTATATTTAAATTTCTTTTGTAGGGCTGACCATACGGGGTTCGGTAGGGAGATGCTAAGGGCCTCCGACTTGTCAGTATTGACTTTATAGTCTGAGAGTTGGCCAAATTGGTCAAGGAGTTTTTCTAGGTTGGGGAGGGAGGTGAGGGGATCTGACAGAGTGAGAATTATGTCATCGGCGAACAGGGATATTTTGTATTCCCTGTCTCCGACTAGGATACCTTTAATAGTGGGTTCAGTTCTGATTCGGGCGGCCAGGGGCTCTATGGACAGGGCGAAGAGTAAGGGGGAGAGGGGGCAGCCTTGTCTGGTGCCGTTTTGTATTTTTATTGGGTTGGAGCGGCCTCCTGGGAGTTTTAGTAGGGCTGTTGGGTTAGTATAGAGGGCTCGGACGCCAGCAAGGAATGGTCCGGAGAAGCCGAACTGGCGCATCGTTTGGTCGAGGTAGGACCATCTGATGCGGTCAAAGGCCTTCTCCGCGTCGAGGCTTAGTATCAGGGCCTGGGACTGTTTGAGGTGCACGTGGTCTATAATATCAATAATTTTGCTGGTGTTGTCAGAGGCCTGTCTTCCTGACACAAATCCCACCTGGTCTATATGAATTAGCCTTGGGAGAATAGGGTTCAGCCTGTTTGCAAGAATTTTGCTGAAAAGCTTGAGGTCGGTGTTTAGCAGGGATATTGGGCGGTAGCTGCCGCATTGAAGTGGGTCTCTGCCCTCTTTATGTATGATAGCCAGATTGGCTGCTGACATAGTGTCTGGAATCTGTTTTCCCTGCAGGAAGGAGTTGTACATTTCTAGGAGATGGGGGGACAGGGGGTCTACTAACTTTTTATAATAACCGTTGGAGAATCCATCGGGTCCAGGTGTTTTAGCTATTTTAAGTGAGGATATTGCGTTTTTTAGTTCTTCTTGAGTTATTTTCTTATTTAAGAACTCGAGTTCTTCCTGTGTGAGGGATGGGAGGTTGCATTTGGTTAGGTAGTCGGAGGTATTCTTGGCGTTATCATTTGGGTGGTTAGTGGGGTGAAGGTTGTAAAGGTCTGTGTAGAACTCTGCAAACTCACTCGCGATATCTTTCTCGTTATAAGAGATTAGACCGCTTTTAGTCCTGATCTTTGTGATCTGGGTCTTTGCCTTCATGCCTCTTAATTTGGAGGCCAGAAGTTTGTCCGCTTTGTTACCCTATCGTAAAACCGCTGTTTGGTCCATTTCAGGGCTCTCTCTACCTCGTCAAGTTGAAGCAATTTTAGGTCGGATCTCGCTTTTTCGAGTGTTCTAAACACCTTTTTCGATAGGGATAGCTTGTGCGAGCGCTCTAGCGCTAGGATTTTATCAGTAAGTTCTTTCTGGGCTTTCTGTTTTAGTTTTTTCTTATAGGAGGCTAGTGATATGAGTTCCCCTCTAATGGTGGCTTTGTGCGCTTCCCAGAGCGTTGCTGCTGAGGGGACTGAGCCTTTGTTTATCTGGAAAAAGGTGTGCAGTTTTTGCTTAATCGTTTTGACCACTTGTGGGTCGTTGAGGAGCGAGTCGCTAAGTTTCCAATTATATGCTAATGACTTGACGAAAGGTAGAGAGAGGGTGAGTGCGATAGGGGCATGGTCGGACCACGTTATTGGGCCTATTTCGGAGTGGGAGGATGCCTGGAGTACATTGTTGGTGCCTAGGAAATAGTCGATCCTCGAGTAAGACTGATGGGGGGTTGAATAGAAGGAGTAGTCTCGCTGGCCCACGTGCTGGGCCCGCCAGATGTCTGTCAGAGAGTACTCTCTGAGGATATCTTGGAATTTTTGGGCTTTTGTCTGTAGTTGGGTGGAGTATGGGGCCGCAATTTGGCCTGATCTGTCCTGGCCTGGGCTAAGGACCATATTTACGTCACCGACAAGGAGAAGGGAGGAGAGCGTTGGTTGGTCGAGGGTGCTAAGAAGGTTCTGGAGGAATTGAGTTTGATTTGCGTTTGGGGCATAGATATTAAGGATGGCTATGGGGGAGCCTGAAAGCGTGCCTTGGAGGAGTATATACCGTCCCTCAGGGTCTTTGGTTATCAGTGTTGGGGCAAATGGTGTGTTGTTTTTAATCAGAATGGCCACCCCTCTTTTCTTGCTGGGGGAGGAAGCGAAAAACGCTTGGGGGTACGTGTGTTTAAATGTGTTAGGCGGATCTGTGGTGTTAAAATGGGTTTCTTGGATACAAATTATATCCCCTTTAGTTTGGGGGGGGGGGGGGGGGTAATGCGGTAAGGTTTATGTGGGGGTTGGCAATCCTGGCCAAGGTTCCCAGACCGAGTAAAACTGTGGCATTTTTTGTTTCAACATTGCCGTCAGTTTTTCCATACTCATAATTCCGTCTACCCTAGTGATCACTGTCCTTCTAGAGGGGGCTTTGATTTTCTTCCACGCCGCTGCTACACAGCATCTCGCAGCCGTCAATATTGCCGCTGTGAGCCTGGCAGCAGGGGCAGGGAGGTCGTCAATTGGTTTTCCCAGCACGTAGGTCAGCGGGTCCAGGGGTATCTCTATATCCAGGGTCTCGGTCAGGAGGCCCTGGATCCGGGACCAGTATCTTTGGATCTCCGGGCATGTCCACCAAATATGGGACATGTCCCCCCTTTGACCACAACCTCTCCAGCATTCGTCTGAAGTGCCTGGGTAGATTTGGCTCAGTCTACTCGGGGTCAGGTACCAGTGAAATAATATTTTGTAGATGTTTTCTTTTGTGACGGAGCAAATTGATGTTTTGGTGGCTGCCTCCCAGATATCCTCCCAGTCCTCAAGGTCCAAGTTGGTATTTAGGTCTTCGTTCCATTTTTGCATATACAGGTGATTAGGGGGGGGCTGGGATGCCTCGAGCGTTTTATATATCTCCGATATGAGGCCCTTTTGGTATTCGCCTTTGAGGCAGAGGGTCTCGAATCTGGAGCGCGGCGGGAACCTTAGGTTAGGGGACTGGGTTCTTAAAAAGTGTCGAATCTGTAGGTATTGAAATATGGGCAAATCAGGGGACGAAAGTTTAACTCTCAGTTCCGGGAGGGGCATGACCTCGTCTTTTTCCAGCAAGTCCGCAACCACTCTGATGTTTAAGCCTTGAAATTGGCTGAATTGGGGTCGGGCGCAATTGGGTGGGAAGTCCGGGTTCCCGAATAAGGGGGTCAATTGAGAGGGGGTTGAAGCTAGGCCATATTTCCCTTTGGTTTTTAACCATGTCGACCACGTGCATCTCATTGCCCCGAGGCTAAGTCTCAGTGATGTCTTGTTTTTGTGGGTTGGGGACCACAGTTGGGCTGGGAGGGGGTTCGGAGACGCATGGTGTGTCTCTATCTCCAGCCAGCAGTTGGAGGCGGGGGGGCTGTTCCACACTACCGCCTGCCTCAGCTGGGCTGATTGGTAGTATCGGAGTACGTCCGGTGCTCCCAGACCTCCTCTCGTCCTTGAGGCCAGAAGTACTGACCGTGGGACCCTGGCTCTCCGTTGTTGCCAAATGAACCTTAGGATATGGGCCTGGATATTCCTCAATTCTGCTAGTGGGACGGGGACGGGGAGGGTCTGAAAGAAGTAGAGCAAGCGGGGTAGGATATTCATTTTGGTGGATACTATTCTTCCGAACCAGGAGATCTGGTGGGTTTGCCAGGTCTCTAGATCTCTTAAGATCTGGCGGAAGAGGGGGGGGTAGTTAATTTGGTATAGCGAGTTATATGAGCTCGCTATTTTAATCCCAAGGTATTTGATATGGGAACTATTCCATTTGTATTTAAATTTCTTTTGTAGGGCTGACCATACGGGGTTCGGTAGGGAGATGCTAAGGGCCTCCGACTTGTCAGTATTGACTTTATAGTCTGACAGTTGGCCAAATTGGTCAAGGAGTTTTTCTAGGTTGGGGAGGGAGGTGAGGGGATCTGACAGAGTGAGAATTATGTCATCGGCGAACAGGGATATTTTGTATTCCCTGTCTCCGACTAGGATACCTTTAATAGTGGGTTCAGTTCTGATTCGGGCGGCCAGGGGCTCTATGGACAGGGCGAAGAGTAAGGGGGAGAGGGGGCAGCCTTGTCTGGTGCCGTTTTGTATTTTTATTGGGTTGGAACGGCCTCCTGGGAGTTTTAGTAGGGCTGTTGGGTTAGTATAGAGGGCCCAGACGCCAGCAAGGAATGGTCCGGAGAAGCCGAATTGGCGCATCGTTTGGTCGAGGTAGGACCACCTGATGCGGTCAAAGGCCTTCTCCGCGTCGAGGCTTAGTATCAGGGCCTGGGACTGTTTGAGGTGCACGTGGTCTATAATATCAATAATTTTGCGGGTGTTGTCAGAGGCCTGTCTTCCTGACACAAATCCCACCTGGTCTATATGAATTAGCCTTGGGAGAAAAGGGTTCAGCCTGTTTGCAAGAATTTTGCTGAAAAGCTTGAGGTCGGTGTTTAGCAGGGATATTGGGCGGTAGCTGCCGCATTGAAGTGGGTCTCTGCCCTCTTTATGTATGATAGCCAGATTGGCTGCTGACATAGTGTCTGGAATCTGTTTTCCCTGCAGGAAGGAGTTGTACATTTCTAGGAGATGAGGGGACAGGGGGTCTACTAACTTTTTATAATAACCGTTGGAGAATCCATCGGGTCCAGGTGTTTTAGCTATTTTAAGTGAGGATATTGCGTTTTTTAGTTCTTCTTGAGTTATTTTCTTATTTAAGAACTCGAGTTCTTCCTGTGTGAGGGATGGGAGGTTGCATTTGGTTAGGTAGTCGGAGGTATTCTTGGCGTTATCATTTGGGTGGTTAGTGGGGTGAAGGTTGTAAAGGTCTGTGTAGAACTCTGCAAACTCACTCGCGATATCTTTCTCGTTGTAAGAGATTAGACCGCTTTTAGTCCTGATCTTTGTGATCTGGGTCTTTGCCTTCATGCCTCTTAATTTGGAGGCCAGAAGTTTGTCCGCTTTGTTACCCCTATCATAAAACCGCTGTTTGGTCCATTTCAGGGCTCTCTCTACCTCGTCAAGTTGAAGCAATTTTAGGTCGGATCTCGCTTTCTAAAGTGTTCTAAACACCTTTTTCGATAGGGATAGCTTGTGCGAGCGCTCTAGCGCTAGGATTTTATCAGTAAGTTCTTTCTGGGCTTTCTGTTTTAGTTTTTTCTTATAGGAGGCTAGTGATATGAGTTCCCCTCTAATGGTGGCTTTGTGGGCCTCCCAGAGAGTTGCTGCTGAGGGGACTGAGCCTTTGTTTATTTGGAAAAAGGTGTGCAGTTTTTGTTTAATCGTTTTGACCACTTGTGGGTCGTTGAGGAGCGAGTCGCTAAGTTTCCAGTTATATGTTAATGACTTGACGAAAGGTAGAGAGAGGGTGAGTGCGATAGGGGCATGGTCGGACCACGTTATTGGGCCTATTTCGGAGTGGGAGGATGCCTGGAGTACATTGTTGGTGCCTAGGAAATAGTCGATCCTCGAGTAAGACTGATGGGGGGTTGAGTAGAAGGAGTAGTCTCGCTGGCCCACGTGCTGGGCCCGCCAGATGTCTGTCAGAGAGTACTCTCTGAGGATATCTTGGAATTTTTGGGCTTTTGTCAGTAGTTGGGTGGAGTATGGGGCCGCAGTTTGGCCTGATCTGTCCTGGTCTGGGCTAAGGACCATATTTACGTCACCGACAAGGAGAAGGGAGGAGAGCGTTGGTTCGTCGAGGGTGCTAAGAAGGTTCTGGAGGAATTGAGTTTGATTTGCGTTTGGGGCATAGATATTAAGGATGGCTATGGGGGAGCCTGAAAGCGTGCCTTGGAGGAGTATATACCGTCCCTCAGGGTCTTTGGTTATCAGTGTTGGGGCAAATGGTGTGTTGTTTTTAATCAGAATGGCCACCCCTCTTTTCTTGCTGGGAGAGGAAGCGAAAAACGCTTGGGGGTACGTGTGTTTAAATGTGTTTGGCGGATCTGTGTTGTTATAATGGGTTTCTTGGATACAAATTATATCCCCTTTAGTTTTTTTAAATTCTTGGAGGGCTAGTTTGCGTTTGCGGACCGAATTAGGGCCTTTGACATTCAAGGAAATAATTTTAATTGACGCCATTAATGGGGGGGGGGGTCGCGGGGTTAAGCCCCTTTCCGGGCTGAGTTATTCCTCATGGTCAGGTTGAGATTGAGCGTTGGTGTGCATATGCCGGGGGGGGGTTCTGTTTTTCACGGCGGGAAGTGCTGGGGGAGGGTGCGTCGGGAGGTGGTGATGGTGGCGAGAGAGGGGGGGGGAGTGACACGAGATTGACAAGAAAGAAGGTGGGCTGTCCTGGTCCCGAAAAGAGTTCCTCTTGAAATTCTGGTGCCCCCAAAAAGATCCCCCCCCCCCCCTCAAGGGGATTGGGTGCAAGAATACGACCCTGGGATAACTTTCGGGCGTCACTTCACATCGCAGCAGCAGCAAGGTGAACAGGCGCCGCCCACCATACATTCTGCAATGTGGGGGGTCGCGTAAGTGGGGACAGTCTCTCGTTCTTGGTAAGTGGCCTTAACTCTCCTTCGTTGTCTGTAATACTATCTTTTACATGCCTTAACATACTTTTCTTCTTCTTCCTTGATTAAGTTCTTTATTATGAAATAACTCTTTGTGATTCCGGGGTGGGAGGAGTGGAAAAGGTGGGGGAGAGGAGGGGGGGAGGAGGGAGTGGGGGGGACGGGAGGTGTAGTGGGGTGCGGAGGGGGGGGGGTGGGGGGTGTGGGTGGGGGACGGAGTGTTGAGGGAGGGGAATGGGATGGAAAAAAAGAGCATACAGTTTTACATCATTAGCAATGTTATAAGCATTGCTCTCGGGGGGAATCCCATTCCCAGGGGCCAGTATCCCTTACCCATTGCGTGTTTGCAAAACGTGACTCATTGAATATTTGTTCATCCATTGGCTATATCGAGACAGGTTGGTTTAAGCTAGTACATATCTCCTCTGGGGGGGGGGGGTGGTAATGTGAGGGTGGGTGGGGGGGTAGGGGTTTGGGCAACCCTTTGGGGGGTGGGTGGGGGGGGGGGTGGTCGGTTATGGTGGTTAGTGTTTGGTTGTGGTCTGTTCTTTTCGTAACTTCCTTTTTGTGTCATGTTGTTGTTTGTGTGTGGGATCATACCTTCCTTCGCCCTCCTTCGCAGGTGATTAAAACATTGCTCTCGGGGGGATCCCATTCCCCGACCTCGTAATCCCGTGACCACAGTGCCGTTTTTCATCTACTCATTCAATATGTTTCTACATTGCGTATAAGCGATACAGTGGGTGAAGCATAGTACAAGGTTCCACGGTGGGGGGGGGAGGGTATGTGAGGGGGGGGACAGCTTGGGGCTGGAAGGGGGAGGAGGTTCGTTTTGGTGAGTTCGCTAACATGTATTTAGTCTGATAGTGGGGGGGTGGGGGGGGACGGTTGGACTATTATTAATTTATACCCTTTTCTAGTGTTTGGGTGGGGCTTGCCCCGTGACGGGGCGCTTAGTCTTAAACCTGTAACAGGCTTAAGCTGTATATTTATTCTTGCTTCGACTTATATGGTGTTCGTCATTTGCTGTGAGGTGGAGCTGTGGGTCTTTTTAAAGGGGGTTCCTACTCCGGGTTCATTGTCTTGTGGGGGGGGGGATTGGGGGGTGGGGGACGGGGTGGTGGGGGGGGGGGATGAGGGTGGGGGTGGGGAGGGGAGGGGATGGGGTGGGGGGGTGGGGGGGGGGTGGGGGGTGAGGGGGGACACGGTGGTGGTTCAGACACCACGGCAGGGGGGGGTTACCATACATTGGCGTTTCATTGAACCTATATGAAATATAATTCTGGGGTGAAAAGCTCCTGCAGGTGAACCACGTTTATGCTAGACATTGTGGTGCATATATAATGCTAAGTTTTGACTGTAGAGGGGGGAGGGGGGGTTGCCTCGTGGGGGGGTCGAGTAGAGCTTTAGAGGTGGGGTGCTTTCCCCTTGGGGATATTGGGGTACATCACTTTTGTGTAGAGGGGGGGGGGAAGGGGGGGGAGGTAATCTATTTCATACAACCTGCCGTCGTTGAGGAAGGGGGGGGGGGGAGTGTGCCTCCAGTAACAACGGATCGTGGGTGTTGTCAGTGTCAATCGAGGGATCCCGGTTCTCTGACTCTGTGCGATCCTTGGTGCAACCACCTCCAGTTGGGGTCAGGTGCACCTCTTTGTTCGTGCGAGGACCCGTGGGGCGTGCTTGTGGAGCTGTGCGGCAACTTCCCGCGTCCTTGTGTGCCTGAATCTCCGCGGATGTCAGTTTGCTTGGAGTACGTGAGTGTCGCGAGAGTATCGCGTTTGGTGATGTTTGGATCCAAA
>WSYH01017132.1:0-12302 GCA_036426205.1 Ascaphus truei
AGCCGGGCGCGGGTAGGCGGAGGGGGGGTTAGAGAGATGAGGGGGGGGGAGAGAAGGGGTAGGGGGGATGAGGTTGGTTTCTTAGAATTCACGAGCAATGCTGAGTACTTTCAGCTAGTGACTTAATAAAGAGAAGACAAAAAACACGGAAAGCTTAACCCTTTCCCTGGCAGAGATTAAACACAACAAAATATTTGAACTGCATAAAGCGCACTAAGACCTTACATGGAAAGCTCTGGACACCTGAGGAACAGACCTGTGAGGTTTGGAAAGCTCTGTACATGTGAAGAAGAGACCTGTGAGGTTTGGAAAGCTCTGTACATGTGAAGAAGAGACCTGCGAGGTTTGGAAAGCTCTGGACACCTGAGGAAGAGACCTGTGATGTTGGGAAAGCTCTGCACATGTGAAGAAGAGACCTGTGAGGTTTGGAAAGCTCTGTACATGTGAATAAGAGACCCGTGAGGTTTGGAAAGCTCTGTACATGTGAAGAAGAGACCTGTGAGGTTTGGAAATCTCTGTACATGTGAAGAAGAGACCTGTGAGGTTGGGAAAGCTCTGTACATGTGAAGAAGAGACCTGTGAGGTTTGGAAAGCTCTGTACATGTGAAGAAGAGACCTGTGAGGTTGGGAAAGCTCTGTACATGTGAAGAAGAGACCTGTGAGGTTGGGAAAGCTCTGTGCACGTGAAGAAGAGACCGGTGAGGTTTGGAAAAGCTCTGTACATGTGAAGAAGAGACCTGTGAGGTTGGGAAAGCTCTGTACATGTGAAGAAGAGACCTGTGAGGTTGGGAACGTTCTGTACACATGAAGAAGAGACCTTTGAGGTTGGGAAAGCTCTGTACATGTGAAGAAGAGACCTGTGAGGTTTGGAAAGCTCTGTACACACGAAGAAGAGACCTGTGAGGTTGGAAAGCTCTTTACATGTGAAGAAGAGACCTGTGAGGTTTGGAAACCTCTGTACACACTGTTACATCCATAAATAATTATTTTGTTGGTCTTTGAATAGTTATCACAATCTCCAACAAACCTCACAGGAAGCACTAACCATAATACCTTCCCTTTTATATTGAATAATGTAACCAGTGTAACATGTAACAGTGATCCTCGGCAAGAGACCGTTACACTGATATCCCTGCTGGACGTATTATGTGTGAAGGGGTTAACTGCAACGTAAGCCTCTTTGAGCCATCTTCCATTGGCACTTGATAGGACGTCCTCTCCCCGCGCTGGACCGTCGCGGCTGTAATCTCTCTGTCCCCGCACCTGCGAGTGTCGCACGGTTGAGTTCCTTCCTTTATTGCTAGCAGAAGCCTCGCGGATAAAAGCTTCTGCCAATATTTGCTTCCCCCTTATAAATCGTCTCGGGGAATGAGAACAGACAAGCGCTGGGTAATATACCAAACCAACGCTGAACAGAACGCCGCCAGGGCTGGATCCGTGACCAGTACTCGATAAAGAACAAGATACCCTAGGCTTATCCAAACAATTCTGTTGATAGTCAAGAGATGCATTGCGCTAAAGTGGATAGACAGAGAGCCACCAACTTTGGATCTAGTACAGCGCAAAATGCTGAACCTGTTCAAATTGGACAGGTTGGATGCATGGTTAGAAGGGCCATCCTCAAAAAATAGGATGATTGAGCATTGGAAACAGTTCCTGACAAACACCCAATTTATCAATAGGAAAAATCTGGGAGGAAATACTAGAGACTACTGTAATATATAAGGTACGCAAGGATTCACCAGGATAAAGTGTTTAAATGAAAGAAACTAGAGAGATACGTCGATTCAGTTAGAGTGACTTAGTTAATGTTAAAACTTAGAATAGGATTTTATTTCTTTTTTGTATTTTCTATGTATGTTTTATGTGGAGCCTTCCTCCTATATAACAAAAATGTTAAGGGTAGGAATAAATTGGATCTTCTTAAAGAGGAGAAAGGGCCGCAAGAAAAGGGGAAGAAAATAATAGATCACAACCAGGTATGTGGCACTTTCAAGATCGAAAGCTAAGCATAGACAGAGAATTGGGAACAACAGTCATGGGTATAAACTATGTGTACTGTATAACCAAAAGCTGTATAAGTAGCAAATGTACCAATACAGGATTGTATAAGTAGCAAATGTACCAATACAGGATATGATCAATGCTGTACTATGAAAGTTGATATTCTATGTAAAAAAAAAGAATTACATATGTGTATCCGTGACACAGAGTGGCATATAATGATTGTAGACACGTCAGGTCTAGCAGGTACTAAGAGACAGATATCCATTTGTAGCTCAAATGTATGGGTAAGACGGTCGTTAGTAATCTTGTTGCGTCCGTAATGAGCGCCTGAATCTATTGATGTAGCTCACGTGTGTGTGCACGTATTACAGAAGGAAAGTTATGAGTACGTGTAGATATTAAGGAAAGTTTAAATGTCGTTTGTAAGGTTTTTTTTTTTTTTTTTTACTCTGTCGTAAAACTGTTAATCTAACAGTTGATTTATGACAGAGTTGGGCTTATGTTGTTTTAATGGGGAAAATTGTACTTAAAGCTGCAGTTCATGCAATATCCTGCATGTGTGTTTTTTAATAAATCAGTTCTGTAGTAAGAAAAAATATTTTTAGCATTTTCTGTTTTAAAAAAAACAATTTTGAAAGACCAATTTTCTTGTATTCTATTTTAACAAGCATGCCTGTTCCTATAGCAACCATTTACATTCCCCAGATCTAAAGATGTCGCCAAACTTCGCCGATCAATAGACGGAGAATGAATTGACCGGCAGCTATGCAGTTTTTTTAGGTAAGTAGAGATTGCCCACATGAAACTATTGAAGTAAAAAAAAAAACTAAAAAAAACAGGTGCTTGAACTGCAGCTTTAAGCTTCAGAAGAGTTTCTGAAAATCAGATTTCAACAGAGGCGTGTTTGGACCTAAGACATGAGTCTCACTTCTGCGCCAGTGGCCTCTCAGGGAGAAAACCTATGACATAGGGTAATGGATGGGGTTTTATGTTCTATCCTTTCATTTGGAGAAACCGTTCTGCATTTATTGTAATTGTATGTTCTTGTAATCCCTTTTCTGTAATCTGAAGCACTGTATTTTTGACATAATGCTTTGGACTCTGAATGAACTGTTTGCACGCTCTGGAGAGAGTAGTTACATTTTCGGACACATTTTGCTAGAACAGATTTTTGTGTGTTAATTGCATAGTTTTTCTATTATAAAGAGGGACCTGGGACCCTGGCAAATATAAATGTTACATATTTTATTTGCATTTCTCGGGTGGTGGAAGCGTATAGATATGATTGCAATAGAGTAAGGGGTTAATATTAACTCATTGGAGGTACCTTTGCAGAGGAGAAAGGTGGGTTGGCTAAAGTAGCCATAAGTATTAACCCTGGTTGCGTATCTAAGTCACGTACTCACTTGTGAGCTGTTCGTGACAGGTGGTATATGGGGACGCATTGAGGTGAGATATTGTTCATTTGAGGGACCATTGCAGAGGTGAAGAGTGGGGCAGCTTGCGAGCTGTGTATTAACCCTTGTCCCGTATGCAGGTCATGTGCTCACAGCCCCTTACTCTTAACCCCCTACCCTAACAGCTAAAACCCCTTAAGTTAACTTACCTTATTGGCGAAGCGGCGACCTGGCGTGGCGAGACGGCTGCGACCAGATGTCCGATTACGCACAGACCATGCTAGCTAAATAAATGTGCTTTATCATAAAGCATTTTACGGGTAGAAGCTGCTCTAATTATAGTCGTTAATTCTGAATGTTTATCTGTGTGTGCCCCAAACGTGTCTATACTAATGATGCAGCCTATAACAGGGGGCTCAACTCCAGTCCTCAAGTCCACCCCCCCCCCCCCAACAGGTCAGGTTTTAAGGATATCCCAGCTTCAGCACAGGTGGCTCAATCGGTCCCAGCTTCAGCACAGGTGGCTCAATCGGTCCCAGCTTCAGCACAGGTGGCTCAATCGGTCCCAGCTTCAGCACAGGTGGCTCAATCAGTCCCAGCTTCAGCACAGGTGTCTCAATCAGTCCCTGCTTCAGCACAGGTGAATCAATCAAAGGCTCAGTCGACTGAGCCCCTGATTGAGCCAACTATGCTGAAGCTGGGATATCCTGAACACCTGCCCTATTGGGGGGAGGGGGGAGGGCGTGAGGACTGGAGTTGCCCATCTCTCGCTTAGAATATCAGTTCCCAAATAATTCAACAGCTGGGTTTAATGTTGACATTGGCACCGTTCGGGCTGTAAGCATTGTCTGCAAATAGGTCACAAATAAAGATACGAAAAAACCTGAACGTGACAAAGAAAATGTATTGCAAATTCACACAGCGCGTGTTCAGTAAGAGAAGATCGTCTGCGACGGGAGCGAGCTAACAGTGCAGAGCATGTACACAAATACAAAGTGATATATATATATCACACAGATATAAGTAACCACATCCAATAAACAGTGTAATCACAGCAGTCACTTAAACATGTGCAATCACTTTGTCCTTGGTTCATTAACAATCATATTTGCTCCATAGACCGTGAATTTCAGTTTGAAATGGTTGAAAATAGCTCAATTCTGTATGCGAGTGTGAGAGAGTGTGCGAGAGTGCGAGAGAGTGTGCGAGAGAGTGTGCGAGAGAGTGTGAGAGTGTGAGAGTGCGAGAGAGTGCGAGAGTGTGAGAGAGTGAGCGAGTGTGTGTGTGAGTGAGAGTGATAGTGAGAGTGTGAGTGAGCGAGTGTGTGAGTGTGAGTGAGTGAGAGTGTGTGTGTGTGTGAGAGTGTGAGTGAGTGTGTGTGTGTGTGTGAGTCTGGCAGGTTTCCGTAAAACTCCTCCTCGTCTCTCGAGAACAGAAAGACACGAAAACGAGCCTGGAACGGCGAAGTCTGGCGACCCCCATCGATGACAGCCGTGATATCTGAATACAAGATGCACAAACGCTTGACTGCAAAGAAGTGTACAGCACAAGGGGGGGGCTAAGGTCTCAGGCCGACGGAGCGGGGAAGAAAGTGGGTTTCTATCATACAAAGTTCAGAAGTTTCCGCTCACCAGTCCCGCGTAGAACGGAGCGGATTTATAATACTTTTCCGTTTGCAATGAATGACTGCTGTTTACTTTGCCGTCCCGGAGAAACTCACATCCTGCCGGTTTTCTGCCTCTCTCTTTATGCAGCTGAAGCACCGTTTGCTCTGGGGAAATCGATCGGCGTGTGGGAACTGTTCCCGGCACGGTCTGAGCCACGCCCTGGGAATCTAGGCTAGGGCGCAAGCGTGCTGAAAGGACGTGGTGCGTCCGATAACTTGTACTGTGGCTCACCATAGTGAGAGTGCCACCAGGCGTTGACATTCGTGGCATCTATTCTAAGACCTACATCTAGCGTCTTTGTAACTCCTGTGGTGCCAGACGGGCCGGCGGTGCACGGTGTTCACCGCCCACTCTGTCCTGCATGGAGGGTTACATATTTTGCGCATGCGTCTGTAAGCAGCAGTATATTGAGCAGCGCACAGTCAGTGTTTAAGATGACGGACTTTGCCTTCTGCCCATTCTTTTTTTTTATTAGGGTTTTTAAAAAAAAAAAGATTACTTGCACCAGGGAGTCCTTATCTGGAGTCCCCTGAACCCCCAGAATCCTTTATGGTCTTATAAAACTACAACCGTGGCCGCTTGGGTCACCGAGAGAAAGCCACCACTTCATTTCTTGAGGAAGTAGCGGTTTTCTGGAAGCGAGCCGCGACTCCTTGATCATTGAGTGTCCACTGAGCGCGTATTCGTGCCTGGCGGGCAAAATCATTGATCGTTTCCGAATCGTGGGGGCTCTCTGTTTCGGAAAAGGACTGCTGCTTGATTTTGTTCTCTCTCCTGGGATGTTGTTTTGAGGAAGCCTTGCTTATCCTTGTTCCCATCGAAGGGATGGGGAGAGGAGGAGGTTCAGTTCAATGTTAGAGCTGCTACCCTGAATAGCAGAGGATGTGGGTTCTGATCCTGTTGGATCTGACACCAGTACCCCCCGTCAAATATTTTTGGAGGTGTGACTCATGCTAATGGATATGCAAAGCATATTCAAATATCTCCCAAGGTACCTCAGGTGTGTTCCTTTTTCAGCACAGGCATCTCTCCCTAATTTATTTGGAGGTAGGTTTGAGGGGGCATATATACAACTGGAACTCCTCCATCACCCCCACATTTCATTCCGGGACTTCTGAACATGCCAAACCGGGTATGACAACTTCGGAGCTAGTAAAATAGGCCCCTTACAGTGCAAAGTATCATACTCTGTAGAAAAACACGTGTTTCAGGCCAACTAGGGAGAGAATTATTTCGACAGACGTAATGTTATTATTTTTTCAAAACTTTGGCCCAGGCTTCCCCCTACCATTGCATTGTTGCTTGGGACAGATGAACTTGGTTTTTTGGCATTGCTGTGGGGCTTTGGTAACCTTTGCTTATGGACCATTAGGTGCTGTATTCTACCTGTGTCAGGTGTTGATAATTAGAGAGACGATTTGGGTTGATTTTGCCTGGTATTGAATATACCGTTCAGGGGTCACACACATTTCCCTATTCGCAGGGAGGTTTTTTTTATCTCAGGATTTAAGGGTAGTACCCCTGGTCTCTGGGAACAAGCCTGAAGAAGGGGCTCACCCCCCCCCCCCAAAAAAAATGTTGCCCCCTTATTTCCCTGTACCCCTCTTTCCCCTGCTTTTCCCTCCCTTCCCTCGTGTTGCATTCCTTTTTAGTTACTTTTCTACAAACGTTGTTCACACTGGATGCTGGGGTAAATAATACACATTTCACTATTTTCCAATTTCAGTGTGCATATGTCTACACATGTATTTCACGATATTAAATTTTATTTGGCCTATGCTTACATTTTCGTTGTATCCTTTTTGAGTGCTGGGAACCTCCCTATTTTTCCCGCCTCAGCACCCAGCATTTAGTCTGTGTGTGACCCAAATTAAAGCCCCCCCCCGCCCCCCCAGCAGAATGCTTCTTTAAAACCTAAAGACTGCAGCCTTTATCACTTCCATCTGTACACATGGTGCTCACATTTAAAAATGCCTCCTGCCTGTATCTAACCTACTGTACATGTGTATCTGATAACCAGGCTGCTGTCATCCACTATTCTGTCCTGAGCATGGTGCTCGAGGCAAAACTCAAAGCAACTGTTAGGGTTACGGGGAGGGTAATATCGCGGCAAAACACAGGAACCCGACGTGGCTGCCCCAGATCATCACGTACAATCTCAAACTAATATCATAACAAAACTATATCTCATGTGTTTAAAACCTCTCTGCTGCCAGCAGGGCGGCGATGGCTGTAGGAGAGCGAAACCGGCAGTGCCACATGAGTGGCCACTTGTTTTATAAGAGACAAGGTTGGTGGCACCTCTCCAGTATACCAGAATGATGACCGACTGACGTCACTACCTATATAAGGGTCTATATTTCCGAAGACGTGTTGCTGCGTAAGACACCTGCAGGAAGAGATCTGATGGCACATTGGCTGTAAAGGGATATTTTGACTAAACCGTGCTGCACAGTGTTTTATAGTAACAGCCTGGTATCCGTCCTTAACCAAGAGTCACTAGAGAACCGTAAGAATTTGTGGCAAACTGGTGGAATAAAGTATAACGGAGGCTTCAGAGGGGAAGTTTGCTGCTTCAGTCGCCCCACCCTACCATCAGAATGTCCCCAAGTAGGCAATGCTGCTGGCATTACTCCAATCTCTGCCAGTGTCTGACTCCGTCATCATGGTAATCCAGCCTGACCGCATACCCCAGCTAATAACCAATGACAAGCGGCTCCGTTGTGCCAGGATATTAGTGTTGGTAAAAGGGCAGGGGAGATGGTCTGGGTTCCAAAAACATGGTAAGCTTGGCAAAGGTCTGGGGTCTTCCAAGCGTATTGCGCTCCCAGTATGGCTGTACATTGCAACACACAGGTCTATCAATTCTTACCCCTTTCCCAACTTCATTTACCCAATATGCTTCAATGGGGTCTCATTCACTGAAACTAGCATAATGTCATAATTTGGTGCGGAACCCCCATAGCTCACTCTGGGATCCCTGCATCTTGGCAGCCATGAATATATTCGGGCAACAGAAGGGTCCTTCCACAGTCTTCCAAACATGAGCTGTTGGTTTAGATAATCTTCCAGAGCCTGGAGGCCTCCAATCTATACTCAGGATGCAAGTCGGGAGGTCTCCAAAATGGTATACTCCGACCATAGTCTGGAGGTCTCTAATCTTTTGTATTCAGATGCTAGTCTGAAGGTCTCCGTTGAGAAGGGTTCGCTGAGTCTCTGTGGTTTCGTTAAATCTGGACTTGTCTTGTTTGCTGTCACTCCGGTCTGCTTCATCCATGCCGCTGACCCTGGACAGGCACAAGACATTCTGAAAGCTCTTCTTGAAGTTGTCGGAGAGGAAGGCGTACAGGATGGGGTTGGCACAGCTGTTGGCGTAGCTCAGAACTACCACAAAGTCCCACATGGCTTTCAACCCGGGGGTTGGCACAATCAAGAGGGATACAGAGGAGACATTAAAGATGTAGAAGGGGAGCCAGCAGAAGATGAAAACGGCCACCACTATGGACACCATTCTGGTGACCTTCTTTTCTGACCGCTTTCTCTTAGAAGAGCAAACTCTTATCCCTGAGGATTTTACTTTGATTATGATGAAGAGATAACAGAGGCAGATGATGCTTAGTGGAACCAGAAAGCCCAGGATGAAGGCGTAGATTATAAAACCGGTGTACCATGCGCCAGAATTTCCAGGCCAGATAATGGTGCAGCTGCTTCTTCCATAGTGACTTTGCACACCAGCATAAGTCATAATGGGCATGATAACCAAGAGGGAAATGGTCCACACTGCAACATTGACCATTTTGGCCGTCCTGGGTCTCCTCCATTTGGCAGACCTGATAGGTTGAACAACAGCCAGGTACCTATCTATGCTCATGACAGTCAAACAGAATATGCTGGTAAATTGGTTGATTCCATCCACCGTCATGATAATGCGGCAGATGACCTTGCCAAACGGCCAGTGGACCAAAGCCACTTGCATGGCCAGAAAGGGCAGGCCGAGCATGAACAGCTCATCGGCAATGGCCAAGTTGAGTATGTAGATGTTGGTGATGGTCTTCATCTTGGCATAGCGGAGGATGACGTAGATAACCAGGGTATTCCCGCAGAGTCCGACTACACACACCACAAAGTAAATGAAGGTGAGGATGGCGTTGCTCGTCATGTCATAGTAGGCAGATGTGGCGTTACTGGACGCATTGGTGGGTGTCTCTGTGGAGAAATTGTCAAACTGCAACAGCGAGGAGAACCAGCACTCCGTGACATTTGGCAGCTCTGAGTAATCCTGCTCCATCTTGCTGTCGGCTCCTGGGAGGGGTTGCCAGTCCTCAACGTGCTCCCGGTGGAGATTTTGTTTTTAAAGCTTTTGGGCTTTATGGGATCTGAAGGCACAAGAAAAAAAGCAAGAAAAGCATCAGAAACATAGAAATTGACGGCAGATAAGAACCGGCCCTCCCAGTTTTCCTGAATTACTTTACTGCGGTGTTTCCCAACTCCAGTCCTCCGGGAACCCCAACAGGTCAGGTCTTAAGGATATCCCTGCTCCAGCGCAGGTGGGTCAATCAGCGGCTCAGTCGTTTTGACTGAGCCACCTGTGCTGGAGCAGGGATAGCCTTAAGACCTGACCTGTTGGGGTTCCCGCAGGACAGGAGTTGGGAAACATGGCTTTACTGTATTAGCCCTACTACCTCTGGCAGGCTTTTCCATAAATCTACCACCTCCTCACCCGAGTACGTCCTCACATTTCCCCTGCGCCTCCCACCCTCCAGCTTCAGAGAATGACCTCTTGTTCTAGTTCTTCTCTCTCTCTGAAATATACTTCCATACTGCACCCTTTTATATATAAACAAATAAAAGGAAAGAGCAGTGAAATCAGCGCTAATGCTGTTGATATAAAACAGTGACAATATAAGTAACAGAAGTTAATATAATAAACTTTAAACTTAAAGTAGGGGCTGCCTAGGCAAAATATGGTTAACACAGACCAATAGAAACAAGGCGCCGGTTCTTTGTATTTACCCTTTTATAAATGTGACCATCACTCCCCCTCTGCCTTCTCTCCTCCGAGGTGACTCTCTGTACACGTCGAGGTCCTTTTTGTAATCATCTCTGGCGAATGAAAGCAGCAGTTCCTGGCCAAGTGCATTTGAGCCCTTTATAAGCCTCCCTTTCCTTAACCCCTTCACTGCCAGAACGCCATGCAACAGGTTAAACTAGCCCCACCACGCCGACCCATGCTTGGTTTGCCATGTTCACATTGTGTGTTGCCCTCACCTCTAGCGCTCTACTCTAAAGCTGGAGAAGTCTGGAGAGTCTTATTTCCCATAGTAGTTTTGGGCAGGGTCTTCAGAGGGGCATTAAGAGTGTCTGACCGTGGGCATCATCTGTCGAGCATTTTCATTCTAGCATTATCTGTTGAACTTGAGCTGTCATACTTAACACAGCTGTACATTACAGCATGCTTATTTTTCTGAAGGTGTTTAGTAATGAATGCAGCTGTACTAGGTGTTTAGTTGTTTTCACAAAACTCTTGGCTGTGGAGGAACCTACAGACCGTGACCAATGCAATAACATTTCCAGTGACTATATACAAATGTATTCGGGGACAATACAAGGAGCTTTCAAAAGAACTGTTCATCCCAAGGGCAGTACTAAGGACTCGGGGCCATCCCTTAAGGTTGGAGGAAAGGAGATTTCACCAGCAACAAAGGAAAGGGTTCTTTGCAGTAAGGGCAGTTACAATGTGGAATTCATTACCCATGGAGACTGTGATGGCAGATACAATAGATTTGTTCAAAAAAAAGGTTGGACATCTTTTTAGAAAGGAAAGGTATACAGGGATATACCAAATAAGTATACATGGGAAGGATGGTGATCCAGGGAGTAATCTGATTGCCAATATGTGGAGTCGGGAAGGAATTTATTTATTTTTCCCCTTATTTTTCCACATTGGATGATATGACTCTGGGGTTTTTTGTTTGCCTTTCTCTGGATTAAAATATGTAAATATAAATATAGGATAAAGTATCTGCCGTCTAAATGTAACATAGGTTGAACCCGATAAACGTGTCTTTTTTTCAACCTCATCTACTCCAGTATGTAACTATGTGACTCCCCTCCCATTAGATTCCTTTCCATGTAGAGGTGTCTGGGAACGATCAAACCTCCCCTATTAATGCCATGCAGAGTATCACGGGAAAACCATTCGGTCCTTCAGCGTCTATAGCACTAGTAAGGGTGGCCACTTTCACTCGTGGTTTTGGTGTAGAGAAATGTTTTGTGTTGTTGCTTTGCCAGAACTTCTTTGCATCTGTACACAGGTAGTGTTGTGCATTAGGCTTTTGAGACTGCAGAGGTCTCTATATAGAAATTAAATCAATAATCCCCCTTTTTTTGCACAAAAGTTATTTTTTTTTGTTTTAAAATGTTTAACCAGTTAACCCCTCCCTGTAACTCCTCCTGTTGCTCCATATAACCCCTCCCTATAACTCCTTCAATTGATCCATATAACCCCTCCCTATAACTCCTCATTACCCTTTATAACCCCCCTATAACTCCTCCTATTACTCCATGTAACTCCTCCCTATAACTCCTCCAATTGCTCCATATAACCTCTCCCTATAACTTACCCCATATACTGTAACCGCTCCCTATAACTTCTATTAGCCCATATACCCGCTCCCTATAATTCCTCCTCCTGTTGCTTCATATAAACGCCCCTATAATTCCTCTTATTACCCCATATACCCACTCCCTATAACTCCTATTACCCCATATAACCGCTCACTATAACTCCTCTTATTACTCCATATAACCTCTCCCTATAACACCACCTATTGCCCCTTATACCCACTCCCTAGACCTCCTCCTATTGCCCCATATAGCCTCTCCTTATAACTCTTTATATTCCTCGATATAACTTCCCAAATCATTGCCAAATAGAATGATACAGCAGGTCTTGGGTACAGTACATTGATGCAAAGATGCACTTGTTCCAAATGACTCTCTACACAGCTACAATGCTACACTCTGCAGTCTTTAACTCCTAAACTACAATGCTACACTCTGCCGTCTTTAACCCCTAAACTACAATGCTACACTCTGCCGTCTTTAACTCTTAAACTACAATGCTACACTCTGCAGTCTTTAACTCCTAAACTACAATGCTACACGCTGCAGTCTTTAACTCTTAAACTACAATTCTACACTCTGCCGTCTTTAACCCCTAAACTACAAT
>WSYH01017133.1:0-12296 GCA_036426205.1 Ascaphus truei
GGGGAGAGAACGAAAAACTTATACACGGGTACAGTGCCTAAATATACGTATAGATATCTATTAAATAAAATGGTCTTTTAGTTTATACATTTTTGGCCAAATTGTTGTAAGCCCCTGAGACACTGCACGAAAGAACACATCTCAAGGGTCCTACACTAATATAAAACTTAATAACCGTGCATTACCAGGAAGAATGATTATAATAAATCTCGTCAAAATTAGTTGCAAAGTTCTAAGTCTGATTGAAGCTTATATTAACTCGTACATTACCAAGGAAAAGGCACTCGTATTAGATTTGTCACAATCACACTGCAATCAAGCCAAGTTCCCTGAGAGTGGGACATGAATGGAGTGAGCTTTTAAACCATTTAAAAGTGGGGAGGGGTGTGAGCCTAAATCTAGGTAGGAGGTTGCCACCCTCCAATCAGCTAAGACCAGCGAAACAGAATGTTAAAACATACAAAACACCCACAAGCTCATATTGACACCCCAAAATAACCACAACATATAATAAGACGTATAAGTGTCACAGAGGAGTAGCCACTGAAATGGCAATATCATTTAAACAGAGACGAACATGAAACACAGAAAAAGACTATTTTATTTAATAGATATCTATACATGTAATTTAGGCACTGTACCGGTATAAGTTTCGCTGCGATCTGCATTGCAGCTCTTCTGTTGTTCATGTTTTCGTTCTATGCCTAACAATGGAAAGAAGAACTAGCGACAATCAAGGTAGACGGATACGAATCAGCCAGCCAATCAGAATGGGGCTTGTCTGCGTACTGACATCAGACATGGGGGGCGTGTCGAGCCGGCTCAGAGAAAGCCGGGTAGCAGCAAGAAATATGAATAGGCCAATGAAACTTGCCCTACTCGTAGCGCGCTTACCTCAGCCAACCATGGATCACTGGTCTGGCAGTCCAAGTATCTTCCTGCGGGAAGCCCTTGTTCTCGGACCCAGTACACACCCTTCCCGCTTACCCAAACTGCTGTCCTGACACCTCTGGACTTCTTTTCCCCTTTGATCCACGATTCTATACAGACATCCGGCACCTATGTAAATGCCCGCCGGCTACTTATAGAGGATTATACACACAGTTAAAACATATTATCAGTGTTTTATTCAATTCTAGTTGGTGAAAAAACTATAACTTATGGAAAAATGGGTCAGGAAATAATGGGTCAAAAAACCAGGAACTGGGGGACACTGTGGTAGCCCCAGTATAATTCACCATTGTGTCCCGCCCAATCCTGCCTGCACGTCGGGAGAATACGAGAGACTACCGGTAACTTTGTCCCCCGAACTCCTACACAAAATCTAAATACTTTTTGACCCCAAATATTCCCAACTTTAGAAAACTTCCACTCCAAAATCCCGTTGTTTATTGGAAAAAAGGGAACAGACGAAACACAGAACAGGACAGGCTTTTAGGTGTGCATTACAGTGCCTCTGGCTTAAGTGATTCTTAGATAGCCAGGTACCAACGTTTTGGGGATAAACAGTCAGGCTTTTCACCTTTATTATGAAGACTGGCTACCCCCTAATCATCACAATGAATACTGGCATAATCGCTACTTTCTTTTACATATTTATTCATGGCATAGAATCCTACTTTGAGATAATTTCCATTTCATAAGCTTATGGATTTGCGTAACATCTGATGTTAAACCCATCCATTTGTTACTTTGCTATAATTCTGGAGGCCAGAGTCAGATTGTATGAGAGAGTATCCACAAACTCGCCTCTTTGCTATTAGCTTAACAAGCGTTAAAGGAGTCAAATGGTTGTGCGCCAAGATAGTCAGTGTTTTCGGGTGTCACATCGCTTTAACAGTTTTTGTAATCTTGCTTAGGCACTTGCAACCCTGAATTTATGACAATTTGATCACTCTAGTATGATTATCAATATCGTCCACTGGATATATTTAAGAGGAACCTCTACGGAATTCAGAAACATTGCGCTGTCCTAAACATGCAAAAGATAAAGTTTCCTGGCGATAATCCACAGAGACGAGCATACATATAATGAACCAACAATCACAACAAAGTCCAAGATGACTGCATTTTAAACTAAGGGAAAAATTGGTATATAATTGAATTCCACTCTACTAGGATGAATAGGCATGATAGTGGCATTAAAAAGTAACTAATTCTAAGTTAACCAACGTAATCGAGTCCCCCCAGTTCTATTTAAACAATATTTGACTAGTTGACGTCTATGCTATATTTGTAGATTATAGCGCCTTGCTATGTGATTCTAGTCTAGAAACAAGAACCCACTTTTTAATGACCGCAAGAATACTTACAGCCCATTGAAGTGAATGACTGGTATAGGCTTCTTCCAGTTCAAATTTGGTTGTCTATAGGCGCGACTGCGATAAGTGATCGGTGACAGGACTGTTCGCGCCGAAACTCACATGTATGACAGCCGTCGCATGCCGCTTATATAAGTGGAGACGGCGCCAATTGTAGGCGGCGGGGACTATGGTGGTAGCGATCGCTTACGGAAGTCACTTCAATTTGATTTTCCAGCGACTGGAGCGTGACTTCAGCGTCGCCGGCACATAGAGCCGTCCTTAGGGATTAGCATCCGCTTAGTAATATGCCTCTATGTATTTACCTGTGCCTCTCCCAAACTGTGCTCTATGTTTGTGAAAAAATGGCTCCTTTAATTAAAGATCAAATGTCATTTAGTGGAAAAAGTTGGGCATTTTTTGGTAGAATTTTTTTTTTTTTTTATACCCATTGCCAGACAATATCTTATTTGGATTAGATTAGCTATTTTAGAGGCAAAATAATACATTTATTGACAGCTTTGTTAGGACTGTGTGACAGTCATGATCTTCTCAGCCAGGGTGCTGAAATTATTTTGGACATTGCATTCTGGAGAAGATACAAGGAATACCCCAAACGAATATGTCTGAGTGTGGGCAAGGCAGCTCTGCAGCTGAATTTACTGAAGTCACCAGTACTATATAATATCTGTCTTCCAGAAGTGCTTTGATATAGTGCCATTTATTGAAAATGTGTTGCTCCCTGTTCAAAGCATACAAGAGCCCTAATTAGTGTCCCTAAAAACTATGATGGAACTAGAAAGAATTAATTATCAGCTCTACTTAACTTTGAATACAGTGAGTTCACTACGCATGTTGTAGAAACAGTTTCTTAGTAACATAACTAAACAGAAATTGCCAAAGCATTTAGGAATGTGTGTTTTTTACTATTCTCAATAGAACTCTTTTTTGTTTCATTTTATACAATTAGTGCAGCCTAGTTATCAAATGCCATTGGGAAGCAATCGGGATTATTTGCCCCCATAAGCCATGTGCTGAGCAGCTGTAATTAAATCCTTCCCCTTCCATCATCATTATGCAATGGATCTAATTGGAAGAAGATGATTAAAGTTAGGGTTGTGTGAATAACCATGGGGCTAGGATAAGCTCTTTGAAGAATTCGTTGTTGAGGACCACTGGAAAGTTATACGGGTGGCAACCTGATGAAGAGAATAGAATTTGGGGAGATAGTAGGTAGAACAATCAAAGGGCTTAGAGACCCGTGTGTGTGCGAATAGGATGTAGCAACAAGTAGCGGCAAAGATTTCAGTCTGAACTAATTTATGGGAAACACTTGGAAATTAGACCTTAGATGTCACTACGAGAAGGACAAGTGTGTTTTTAAATCTGAAGATGATGACCTTGAATTCAATTCTGATAAGAGGGCCATAGAGGAATTTGCATAGAGGATGGAGAGGAGTGGTAGTTGAGTGAAATCAATCTAGTGTATATATACAGAACGGTATTGTCTATTCGTTTTGATATATATATATATATATATATATTATATATATATTTTATATACATATATATATATACATATATATATGCTGTGTAGATTTAAAAGAGAACATTAAATGAAGTTGGGGTATAATGTTTAAAGGCAGAAATAGGAACAAACTCCTGCTCAGCTTCGGTAGCGTCAAGGTGCATGATGGAGATTCAGTGGTAGTGGGGGCACAAGGGCAGGCTCTGCCGAATTGCACGTGAAGTAAATGATTGAAAACTTAGTTTAATGGTATATCGCTAAAATAAATTGGCACAGAAAAAAGTCAAACAGACGCAGTCAGTTAAATAGTCTAGGGGGGTCTGAGCTGGGAACTATGGAGTTAATGTTGGAGGTATGACACTGTACCAGGTGAATGTATGTCTTCAACAGACCAGATCATGGCTCAAGGGTCTCATCAACGAGATGATAAAACAATAATTAAAAAACAGTGGTACTGTGCCACTGAGTAGGCTCCATTGTACGAGGGCCGAGGAAATACTATCCAGCCACACTAGATCTGTCTTGTCCATGTGTAGTCTGCATAGTATTCCCTCCAGTATTACCATTAACTCAAGGGATGAGTTGACAACATGTATTTCCTAATACCATTATATTAATAAAAGACAACAGCTACACTAGGTAATACACTTGTTGTCACTGATACCAAATTCTAACTATTCGAAACAACTATGGTACAACTTATATGACAAACTGTGACAAGGGCAATAAGGTCAGCCGACGAGGCTTACAGCAATTACGTACATTCACCTGTTTCAGTGTCATACCTCCACGAGGCAATTCTGCAGAGCTTGCCCTCATGTATAGGTTTAAACTGAGAAAATACCGTATAAGGACTTTCATTAAATGTATGTAAGGGAAAAGGCAGAGTCTAGTAATATTACAAAGGCGGATATAAAAATAGGACAGGAATCACTCAAATAATGACTGCCCCACAACTCTGGAATGCCCCTTCCCCTCAGTACCCGACTAGCACCCTCTCTATCCACCTTTAAGAACCACCTTAAGACACACTTGCTAAAGAAGCCTATAGAATAGCAATGTGGATATTCTGAACACATGATACATAAAGTTTGGGCCCTGCAGACGCACTTACCAGAATTCCCCTCCTACTGTCTCTGTACGTCTCTCTTCCTACCAATAGACTGTAAGCTCCTCGGAGCAGGGACTCCTCTTCCTTTAATGTTACTTTTATGTCTGAAGCACTTATTCTGTCCATGATCTGTTATTTATATTATCTGTTACAGTATTATTGATTACACATGTATTACTACTGTGAAGCGCTATGTACATTAATGGCCGACTATATAAAATAAAGCACATACAATACAAAAAAACTCCTTAACTAATTCCACTTAACAGGAGAGGTACCAGCACGTAAGGTTGCATCTAAAAAAAGAAAAAGGGTTTAGAGGATAGGCACTTCATAAACAGTGCCCAATGATAAATAATACAATATGAAGTTAAAAAAAACTTTAATGGGACTAGTTAAAAATGAGTCCTAAAAATAAAGAAGATGCAATTATTAAAATAGAGGGGTATTAAAACATCAATGATCTTGGAAAAAGGCCTATAAAGTATTTACAGTCTCCTAGGTCTATAGTGCAATAACATCAGGGTGATATATTAATTAAAAAAAAACCCTCAATATTGATGGCTTTTAATTCTGGACAATAGATGTCAGTATATGATAAGATATCCTAATATGTTCTCCAATGTGATTTTGCTAGGGAAGCTAATGACAAAATCATCTGGTGAACTGATCAATATTATCAAGTAGAGACTACTTATTATCAAGTACCACTACACTAGACATATTGCGTTTTTACACTTGTACACAAAAATGACAATAGACTGTAGTAAATATTGAAAGTTGTTCTTGAGATCAGAAAATAAAGGTAATGAATTTTAAGTTTAAGTGACCAAATAAGTATGTACAGGTCGTGTAGAAAAAAACTTCGGAAGATATCTGTAGCTACCACAAAAAAACACACTGCAGAAAGAAGAGATAAGTTACAAGGTCACAGAAGCAAATAGAGTGTGAGATGCATACTGAGGTGAAGGATGGTCATTCTATCCAGGAAGAGGAAAGCCCTACAAGGATACATGTATTGACTATATGTAGACACATTGTGCAGCAACATGAAATCTTTGAAATCTGAGTTCTCTGAGAAAGTTGAGCGTGCTAAGTAATGTGTGTACGGGTTACTTTTGTTTAGAGTAACGGGTACCCGGCAAATTCAATTATTGTACCCGGTTACCCGGATGGCATTACCTGCAGGGTGAGGAAGAACCACAGCACATCTGGGAGCAGTAGCAGGGGTCCTGGTGGCGGTTGGCAACAACAGAAGTCCGTGTTCAGTCGGCGGGAAAACAGCAGGAATACAGCACACAGCTGATACCAGTGTGAGCCGGGGGGGACATTAAATTTTGCATTTTACGGTAGTTTTTACTCGTAAAACTTTCGAAAGCATGACATCTCTATGCACAACACATTAAAAAACGTATTAAATTTTTTATATTTTTCCTGTATAAGATGGAGTGAGAAAGGGACACGCTACAGTATAAATATCAGCCAAAACAAAGTCTGCTCCTGCAGAACAACACAATGCTTCTACTGCACCCCAAGGTAAATCCAGGGTCTGAAGAGTTATTTGGATGAGGAGAGAGAGGACGCAGGAAAAGAACGGATACTGTGTAAATATGATAATCAGATACATAAATAATCGGGATGAATGATAGTATTAGGCATGAAAAAAATGTCGCCACCAACATTATAGCATACATACAGCCGTTTCTTTAATACAGTATCGTTTTCCTGACGTGTTTCGGTTTCTTGATGACAAGGAATTGCAAACGTGAGTTTGTTAATCAAAAATATTGGACATCAAATATTAAGTGTAGATAGAAATTCCATCCATGCCAGGAGGTCTGTCAAAGGAATAGGAGAGGGTATCCAAAGGAAGTAAACAAGAAAAACAGTGACAAATATGTAAAAAACAGAATCATAAATATAATGAGACATAAATGTATGTTTTTTGTGGCTAAAAATTCCATTAGTTTTTATTATGGCTTCTCCTTTTTTATGTTACGTTTCAAGCAAAATCTAAAGCAGCAGCTTTAACACCAAAAGATGGCCTGGGGATCACAAAAAACACTGCAAACTCTGTATTTATTTGAGTAAAAAAAAAAGGGGACTTCTGGGAGCAGTTATGAAGACTGCAACATTTTATTGAACTCGTCTCTGCCCTGCATTAATCTATAGCCATCCTGTTAAATTTAAAAGTAAATAAAAAGAATAGGGCAGCAAAGGACATATCATAAGTAGGCACAAAAGGAATATAAATATTTTAGCAGCTCTGCCAAGACTACACCCCAGCAATCCTTTTAGAAGAGGAGGTCTGCTGCTTGGGCCCGAGATGACGATGCTTGATCCTTTAACTGACCGTTCAAGTTCTGTCCAAACTTTTTAACGCCAGATAGAGCAGCCAAATCTTCGTATACAGGGCCTATTTTGGACTATCACTGATGGGTCATCTTGTGCTCGGAGGAGAGGAGTTGTATTTGCGCCTACCTCCTCTGGATGGAATCTCTCAAAATTGCCCGGGTAAAGCACAGTAGTGGAGGACGACAGTTTGGGCAGCCCCTGTTTTATGCTGCTTGAGATGATCACAGCATAAGAGCAGTGGGCGTGACGTAGCTGGGTAACCTATTGACAAGTAATGCAGTGATCTGCTTGGTGATTCACCGTGGAGGTAGGCAGTCGACAACACACACTATCTGGGTAGTGGTAAAACCGTGCTAAGCTCTGACTGCCCACACATCTGGGATTTGTTTAATTCTTCCCCGTTATATCCATGTTCACTTATATTGCCTCAATACACAAGAATATATCCAAAATCTCAAATCCTCAGTAACCCCTCATCTCTCTAACTTGACAGAGAGATGGACAGCCATAGCAGTTTACAAGACTAACATAATCAATGGCATCAAATTCTGCTATATAAACTGCAGTGGAAGTGTTAAAGCTTCTCTTTCTCATGTGGATGAGAAGAGGTCTAAAATAAGAAACTATTCAATCAGCCTTAATCTACCTAAACTCTCACTCACAAAGATTCTGCGAAGGTGGAATTGAGAACAAACGTAGATAACAAGAATCAAAGATAGATTTAAAGCAAGAAAACATCAGGATTTGAAGAAAAGAGTCATGGGAATAACTGCTATTAGATTTTTTGCAACATATCAAGGCAAAGACCTCATGAAATTCTGTCCAAAGGGCTTCCACAACTGCTTGCAGTTATACCCCAGGCTCATCTGTGGTAATCAAGAACCTATAGTTGGCACAGAGGGCAGCAAAGTTCTGTCAAAACCAAGGCGGGTTTGTAATTATGAAAATCTTGAACTATTCAGAATAAATCTAAGCTACTTGAAACATATTGGAAAACTGCAGATCTACCAAATAAATGGAACAAAAATATTGATCTTTCAAGATTTATCAGCTCAAACTTCGTCAAAAGAAGAGCGTTTTCTTCATCTAAATAAAGGCTTCAGGTGGAAATTAAACAATATTCCTTGACACACTGGAAAAGCTAAAGATTTAGTCAAGCTGGATTGTTCTAAAGAACTGCATGTTCGGCAATGAATTATTTTGTCAAACTTGGCCATGTCAGGTCACCAACTGTTCATATGCATGTTTGTTTCTGATTTTGTCTGTGATGCTTACACCCACCCAGGGATGGTTGTCTGCGGTTTCCTTCATAGTTTATATCCACATGGACATTGAACTGGCTTGAAATATATATGTATAAATATATACTGTACATCTTATCAAAGGTCCGAGTTGTGGACCCCAAAACGTTGATTCTTCACATTAAATGCTGATTTTTTAAATTTGAGAAGTCTCTGTAGTGCCATTTTGTCTCTCGTCTACGGGAATGTCTTCAAGTGCTGATTGCACCCTGGTTGGTGAGTGCGTGCATCCGAGGCGTTTCTGTGGAGTCATGTGAGTGCACTTTTCCTGCCCTAATACTAGTTAATAATCCTGAAGAACAGGGCATTATGGCCAATAATGCCCTGGTGGAAGAGTTGAAGGCCAAGGCGAAAAGCCGAGGGACTTTAACCCAGCCAGGTCATTATGGGCAGTAATGCCCTGTTTTCTGAGGGGATTATTGCTATTATAGGCTAAAGTTAGGCTTATTTTTAAAAAATTTGTACATTTTTGGACATTCATTTGTAGTCATGATTACAGCAGGATGGTCTACACTGCTACTGCAAGTTATTAAAAGTAAAGCACACAACACACACCACACACACACCACACAGAGCACACGACAGCGTAGCCACCACACAGAAAGCTATTCACACTAAACACACAGCAACAGCGACAAACGAGCACACGACAACATCAGCAACACATCTACAAACGAAAGCTACGTTTTTGTTGCTTTCTTCCTTCCCCCAAGACACTTGCCCGGGCTATTATCGCTCTGTAGTGGGGACCTGCCCGCTGTGTCCTCGCTGGTTCTTAGGAAGCGTCCTTGGGAAAACTCTTGCATTCTTATCATTTGGGAACAGACGCTGGGCAACCACGCCGCTCACCCACCAAAAACACACACACACACACACACAACACTCTGCACCCCTCCTCCACCCACAAAACACACACTGCAGCCACCCCTCTGCACCTACAAAACACACACTGCAGAGACACACAAATCAACAAAACAGACTCTGCCACCTCTACATCCACAAAACACACACCAGCAGCTCCCCCTCTTCACCCACGGCAGCCCCCTGTAAACACACACCTCACGCAGAGACAACACTCCACAAAAAAAAAACACTCTGCACCCCTCCTCCACCCACAAAACACACACTGCAGTCACCCCTCTGCACCTACAAAAAAACACACACTGCAGAGACACACAAATCAACAAACAGACTCTGCCACCTCTACATCCACAAAACACACACCAGCATCCCCCCTCTTCACCCACTGCAGCCCCCTATAAACACACACTGCAGACACACTCCAACAAAACACTCTGCACCCCTCCTCCACCCACAAAACACACACTGAAGCCACACACACTGCAGCCCCCCTCTACAAGAGCAAAACACACGCAGCAGAAACACACCAACAAGACTCTGCCGCCCCCTCTACACCCACAAAAAACACACCAACAGAAGACACACACTAATAAAACACCCTGCTGCCCTCTTTACACCCACAAAACACACAACAGACACACAAACCTTTCCCTTCACTCTACTGCGCGGAGCTCTCTGCAGACAGGGTGGGGGAGAAGTCAGTGCCTTGCTGGTGCCTTCTGTCCAATCACCTCCCCTATCTAAGTGCAAATTTCACTCTTTGTGAATGAAAGCTGATTGGCTTAAAAACTTGGCAAGCTGCCAAAAATTCCGGGCCATTACTGATTGGATAATACCCGGAATTTTAACCAATCAGAGAGCAGGGATTTCAATAATTCCCTGAATTTACCAGCTTTAGCCTATAATGTCCAGTAATGCCCTGTTCTTCTGGGATTATTACTTAATTATAGGCTAAATCTTGTAATTTCCGGGTATTATTGAAATCCCTGCTCTCTGATTGGTTAAAATTCCAGGCTTATCCATCCAGTAATGGCCTGGAATTTTTGGCACCCTGCCAAGTTTTTCAGCCAATCAGCTTTCAGTTCTTACCAACACAGAGTGAGATTTGCTCTCAGACAGGGGAAGTGATTGGATAGGAGGCACCAGCAAGGCGCTGACTCCTCCCCCACCCTGCCTGAAGAGAGCTCAGCACAGGAGAGTGAGGAGAAAGGTTTGTGTGTCTGCTGTGGGTTTTGTGGGTGTATAGGCGGGAAGCAGAGTGTTTTATTGGTGTGCGTTTTGTGGGTGTGGAGGGGGCAGAAGAGTCTGTTTTGTTGATGTGTGTGTGTGTGTGTGTGTGTCTGAAGTGTGTGTTTTGTTGGTGGAGGAGGGCTGCAGAGTGTTTTGCTGCCATGTGTGTGTTTGTAGTGTGTATGTTTACAGGGGGGCTGCAGTATGTTTTTGGTATAGATTATTGGCCAGTAATGCAATGTTCTCCAGGGATTATTACTTAACTAAGGGTAAAAGAAGGTGGAAGAATGGTAAGGGAAGGCTCGAGGCTACAAGGCTATGTGTAATGCTAACTACAGCAAACCTTTAGACAATCTACTCCAAACATATTTAAATGGCATTTATGCATCTTACTAGCCTTTGTTGATTCTTTAAAGAATGTGATTATCATATAGTAGTTTAATATAATTTTATATGAAATTTTTTAAACATATTTTCATGACCCATATTATTTATTAGCAACCTAGGATTTATTTATTGAAACATTCAATGTTAACCCAATGCGTGTTTTGCATTAGGCCTTCACAGACATATGATATTCTAAAGCAGCATTTCTCAACCAGCGTGCCACAGAACCCTGGTGAGCTGCAAACCGTGGCCCAAGGGGAAAGGCTTAACTGGCTGCTCAGCAGATACCTCTTTAAAAATCCTTCAGGTGTGACACTGGTTAAAAAGGTTGAGAACCACTGTTCTAAGGTGTTACAATGTTCAATTAACTCATGTTCCATTTTAGATATTAATATACTTATCTAAAATGTACTGTATCAACTGGGGCAGTTCTGTGTTTCTCAAGAGAAAATGTATTGGACATACGTTACTTGTTAGTTGCTATACCACTCAATTTCATAAACTCACACAACATGCAAGATTCTTTTTATCAGCAATAAAGGGGCCAGGAAAACTGCATTATTTAAATATTCGATTTACACATGCCTGTTTTCCATGTTTTACTTTGAGCTAGGATGCACAAACTCAAAAATAATACTTTAAATTATTTTACTTAAAGATGCACATCAGTACCCATCACCAGAATTCGACTTTGCAAATATTTAATGTATAAATAATAGCCTATATGTTACATTTTTTAGTAAATTAATTACATTGGTCAATCAAGAATCTGGAATTAGCATATGGAAGGATGATTAATGCCATGATTTTATTGCAAGTGATTGCTAGTAAAATAATTCATGCCTGTGATTAGCTGTCCATGGCTTTGCTCTCTCTTGACAGATGCCAGAACTGTATGAATTCACCATGCTTTTGTAATTTTCCTTTTCATTGAAGTTAATAAGAGAATAAAAATGTTGCTGCTCTCTTTTTTTACACTGTTCACGCACAAAAAATGTAGAATATGTATATTATTTAAGTAATAATCCCCGAATAACAGGGCATTACTGGCCAATAATGCCCTTGTTGGAAGAGTTGAAGGCCCTGAGGCGAAGCCGAAGTGAAACATGAAACCACCTCTGTATATGCTTGCACTGCAGATATCTATATCCACACTCTACCGCCCCCTCTGTGTACACACACACACACACAGCAGCTCAACACACACAAACTGATGACACACA
>WSYH01017134.1:0-12293 GCA_036426205.1 Ascaphus truei
TAAAGTGTCCCGGTTTATACTGTATTATTGGGGACCGATGCGGCCCGGTTTACTGTATTATTGGGTGACCGTGCACCCCCCGGGTTTATGCTGTATTATTAGGGTGACTGTACGCCCCGGTTTATATGCCGTATTATAGGGTGACCGTGCGCCCCGGTTTTGCTATATTATTAGGGTGACCGTGTGGTCCCGTTTATGCTGTATTATAGGTGACCGTGTGCCCCGGTTATTCTGTATTATTAGTGTGACCGTCGCCCCGTTTATGCTGTATTATTAGGTGACCGTGCGCCCCGGTTTATGCTGTATTTATTAGGGTGACAGTGCTCCCGGTTTATGCTGTATTATTAGGGTGACCGTGCGCCCGTTTCTCTGTATTATTAGGGTGACGTACAGCCCCGGTTAATGCTGTTTTATTAGGGTGACCATACTTCCCATTTATGCTGTATATTTTAGGGGTGACCGTGTGCCCCGTTTATGCTGTATTATTGGGTGACTGTGCGTCCCGTTTATGCTGTTTATTGTGACCGTGTGCCCCGGTTTATGCTGTATTATTAGGGGATCGTGCGCCCTGGTTTATGCTGTATTATTAGGGTGAACTATGCTCCTGGTTCATGCTGTATTATTAGGGTGACCGTGAGTCCGGTTTATGCTGTATTAGGGTGACCGTGCGTCCCGTTGTTGCTGTATTATTAGGGGTGACCGTGAGTCCCGGGTTATGCTGTATTATTAGGGTGACTATGCTCCTGGTTCATGCTGTATATTAGGGTGACCGTGAGTCCCGGTTTATGCTGTATTATTAGGGTGACCGTGCGTCCCGGTTATGCTGTATTATTATGGTGACTGGTGCGTCCCGGTTTATGCTGTATATTAGGTGACGTGGCCCCCAGTTTATGCTGTATTATTAGGGTGATCGTGCTCCCGGTTTATGCTGTATTATTAGGGTGACCGTGCGCCCGGTTTATGATGTATTATTATGGTGACCGTGCGCCCGGTTTATCCTGTATTATTAGGGTGACTGTGAGCCCGTTTATGCTGTATTATTAGGGTGATCGTGCGCCCCGTTTTGTGTATATTATTATGTGACCGTGCGCCCCGTTTATGCTGTATTATTAGGGTGCACCGTGCGCCCGGGTTATTCTGTATATATGAGGGTGACCGTGCCCCTGTTAATGCGATTTATTGGTGACCGTGTGTCCTATTTGCTGTATTATTAGGTGACCGTGAGTCCTTTTATGCTGTATTATTAGGGTACCGTACCCCCGGTTTATGCTGTATTATTAGGGTGACCGTCGCCCCGTTTTATGCTGTTTTTTTATTAGGGTTGACTATGCTCTGGTTTAGGGGTATTATTAGGTGACCATGCTTCCCGGTTTATTGTATATTAGGGTGACCGGTGCCCCGGTTTATCTGTATTATTAGGGTGACCATGTGCCCCAGTTTATTGCTGTATTATTGGGTGACAGTGCTCGTCCCGGTTTATGCTGTAATATTAGGGTGACCGTAGGTCCCGTTTATGCTGTTTATGAGGGGTGGACCATGCTCCCCGGTTTATCCTGTATTATTAGGGTCCGTACGCCCCGGTTTATGCTTATTATTAGGGTGACCATACGTCCCGGTTTATGCTTTATTATTAGGGTGATCGTGCGTCCCAGTTAATGGTATATATTAGGGTGACCGTGTGTCCAGTTTATGCCGTATTATTAGGGTGACCGTGCGCTACGGTTTTGCTGTATTATTGGGTGTACATGGTGTCCTGGTTTATGATTTATTATAGGGACATATGGAATCTTTCATGGAGACTGGAAGGCGTAGCCAGTAGCCATTGGATGGACTCTCTCGATGATAGGGAAAAGACCAATAAATCTGAGAACAGCTTCGCCGTAGGTGCCTTTAACCTGATGTTTTTGGTAGCAATACCAGTCACCAGGATGATATGCTGGTATCTAACACAACGATGCCTTGTCTGCCTGGCTCTTTGTGTGTGGTCACCACTTCTGGAAGATTTTCCTGGATCTTCCCCCATAGCTCCTGTAGCTGTCTGAATCCGGTCATCCATGGCTGGGACTCTGGATGTGAATCCTTGTGAGGGAAGAGCTGATGAAATCATAATTAGTGAAGAATGGTGACTCCCGCGATGACTCGTTCCACAAGTTGTTATGGGAGAATTCCGCCCATGGCCAAGAGGTATGCCCAGTCGTCTTGAGTCTCAGAGATGAAACATGGATATATTGTTTCAAGGACTGGGTTAGTCCCACTCTGTTTGTCCATTAGACTGGGGGTGAATAGCGGATGAAAGTTTATGGACACTCCAAGTTGCTGGCAAAAAGCCCTCCAGATTTGGAAATGATTTGAGAGCCCTGATCTGACACAATGACCTGAGAAGCTCCATAGAGTCGGAAATATTTCCCGAATGACACTTCAGAAAGTTTAGCGGCATTAGGTAATTCCTTCAAAAGGATGAAATTAACTTATTTGGAGAACCGACCCATGACCACCAGGATCGTGGTCATACCCTTGGTAGGAAGCTCCACCACAAGTCCACGAAATGTGAGTCCATGGTCGATCCGGATCAAGAAGAGCTGTAATAACCCCGTAGGGTGATTCCTGGGTGTTTTTGGTCTGGGCTCAGAGCGAGAAAGCGGCCACAAAGATCTTAGCATCCTTACGAATCCGCCCCCATAATTTCTTTCCATTAGTTTGACGGCCCTCCTTCTCCCGGATGTCCAGAGCTTTTGGAACTATGTCCCCACTCCAAGTGCTCGCCTGCCACAAACACCTCGGCACTGAAACGTTTGTTTTGTGTACGTGTACCTGACTGTGCAGCTACTGGGGAAAGGTCCCTAACTATGGGCTTTCCCTATAGCAGCCACAAGCTATAGTGAGTCGGGCCTAGCTGGGGCCTAACGGGGGGGAGGAGTGATCTGGCCTAATCCAGGAACCACTGCTCCCTGGACACTACTGCTCCTCAGAGATCCCTCTTCCGACTGGCCTTGGGTCCCAGACGCGCCAAAGTATAATTCCTGGCTTCAGGGAATGCTGCAGCCCAATTGGCTATTTGGATCAGATGGCTGCACCCCTGGGGCTGCTGGGGTTGTAGTCCCCTGTGGAGTCCTACTGTAAATGCCGCCACTTGCTTGCGGGCGTGAGGAGTCCCAAGTGGCCACCACAACAGAAACACTGCACTGCGCATGCGCGGCTGTACTGCGTATGCGCGAGCAATACCAAAATAGCGGCACCCTGCAACGGGAGCCGCCTACTCCGGCGACGTGCTCGCCTGCCACAATACTCAGCACTGAAACTTTGGTTTGTGTTATAGTATGTTTGAGACCTAAGATCTCATATGTCATACCCTCGTGTGCTGTTTTGTTCACCTTAGCAATGGCTTTGATTGTGGTTTCACTCCTCCATACTGTATATACCACGTGCACACTCCATTATTACACATGACACACAGTGTGCCACACGATCACCCTTCTTCCTTATCAGCAGCCTGAGAGAAGGGACTATCTGTTAAGGGGAGAAGAGTCAAAGTTTTGAAGAATTGAAAACAAACTGATTAATATGTACAAGGGGAAATAATAGAGGTTTGGGTCAATACATAAACAGACACATTCAGCTCCCAACAAAAGAATAACAAAAGCTAACAGGGGAAATGAATAACAATAGTTTCTGTTTTTTTTTACCCCCCCCCCCCCCCCATTTAAAACTGAAGGGGTAAGTTTTTAACAAGGCAGCAGTCTGCTTTCTCTTTTTGTATATGGTCATGTCCCCAGGTTTTCAAGAGAGTTCTTCTCTTCTGTGGGGTTGTGTCTGTCTTTCAGATCAGAAGGTTTACAAATTAGTCAAGGTTATCTGATTCTTAATGTAGATCTAGGTGGCCACCTGTCCTGTATATTTGTTTTTGCCAACACCTCTTTGTCTAAGCGAGTGACTCTTTAAAGGGCTCCCTCCTGGCCCCAACGTGATCTAATGGCAGTGGTGGCTTAATTGTTAAATATGGGTGAACTGACACCAGCCAAGTCCTAATACTTTAAATAAATTGTCATGTTATTGCCATCATCAAAGCCTAGCAGTGTTTTTTTATCTTTACCTAATCACTATCATGATAACACTGTTTGTAAATTATTTTTGATGCAGTGTTTTAATTTTCTTTACTCAATGCAGCAGAACACTGTAGCACTGCACAATTTTGTACGTTTTTCATTTTTTTTTATTACAGAATTGAAGCAGAGGATCTCCGGAGCTGAACAGTGTTAATTTCGTCGCCCCGGGGACCCTCTGCTTCCATACTATAGATACTTGCCTCCGTAGAGGTGCCGGTATCTGACAGCCAGAAAACTTTGTGCCTAATGTAATGGCGGTCTAAATGTCCCGTGTCACACGGGCAATAGGAAGCCGTGATGTTTCATCAGTGCAGCTTCTCTTCTATTGTCCCACATGGGGATTGTGGGGCCCCCAGACTGGCAGAACCGCTTCTCACCAAGTGTGTGTGTTTTTTTTTTTCTTTGAGAGGGGGTCTTACTTTCTCAAAGGACACTGACTCATATGATGATGTCACATGCCGCAGTGATGTCATGATGCACCGATGCAGCCGAGGAGGACCGCTCCTCAAAGTAACTTAACTTTTTGTGCAGGGTGGTCCCTGCTGCCAGCAACGCCACCTTGGGCCCCACAAATCCTAAGGCCGGCCTTGAATAAGTAAGTCCCTTCCTTCACTGGAGGCCCAGCGGAGCAGCATGAGCTGGAAAAGTTAACAACAACACAGGGTATATCTTCCTGTAGAGAGAGAAACTGGACAGTTTTGTCGCACTTCAGCGAGAGCCCACCAATCGAGTAACAGGTGCACTGAGTAAAATAAGCAGGATCCCGCAATATAAACAAAGGGTACCAAGGCTTTTTGAAGAACAGGCCTGCCACGGATACACTAACAGAGATAAGAGCTCTTATGTTGGGCCGCGCCAGCACCCGCCACCCTCCGACACGGAATCGTGTAAACAGGGAGAGGATATTGGTACTGACTGTGTCAGCGTTTAAATACCACAGTAATCTATTTACATGATCCTCCAATTGAGGACATGTTGGTCTGTCTATCTGTGATCATTTGAATTAATAAACATGGTTTGTTTATGTTTTAAGAGCCCTGTGTCTTGGTCCTGTATCTGACTTTTTGGGCACAATGTCTAGTACGTGGGTTTCTCACTCCATAACGGGAGTAAGACTTTGGCCCTCACCTTAGTGAATAAAGCTAGTCTAAGGGGAAGTAATGGGGTTACACTTCGATCCAAAATATAGTGAAAGAACTATAAGTGAATATACAGTAAATGATAAGATGTAAATCTTGTGGGGGGGAAAACTGTAAATAATACACAACCCCTCAACTCGTCCCAAACTGTCCTTCAGTTACAGATCCCACAAAAGGTCTTCTCAAAATGGAGGCACATCCATAATGGATAGAAATAACAGAAATAACCTACACAAAAACATTCATTTTTACACAGGAAGCAAAGTGAAAAAAGTTTTAAGACTAAATATTTAGAAGAAAAGCCAAAATCATTAATAGGTTGTAACGGTGGCCATTTTCACTGGTCACTTTTGGTTTTGGTTTTGGTTTTGGTTCTGTTTCTAAACATATATATGTGTTTTTTGTTTTTCCTCCCAAAATCTTGTGTGGATTCCGATTTAAACAACATTATCGGGAAGAAAAACCAATTGCAATTTTGTACTAAACTCGGTCGAAACGTTTTTCACAACTATAAAGTTGAAGGGTTTTCCGAAAAACTTTTTACTATTTTATTTTAAAAAAAACACACAAAAAATTGAAATAAATAAATAAAAATGAAAACAAACAACCAAAATAGAACTAACTTCGTGTTGGTTTTGGGCTCATATCATCTGAAATAAATTTGCTTCCAATTCCAATTTGGTTCAACTCGACCTTCTAATTTTTTACTTTTCGACTCGGTGTACGAAACTAGCGACACTCATTCTTAATAACTTGTTTAAAAACTGTACACGACATACAGGTGTGCACCTTTTAAAGAGACAGAGAGCATACTCCCAACATAAATCCAGGTAGGCCTCCATCAGTTCAGAAGTTGACGCAATAATCAACTGCCACTGATGTTAGGCATGCTTAACTTAATGGGGAATATGTGAGTAAATACCCGTGAATTTCGGTTTATGCTGTATTATTAGGGTGACCGTGCGCCCCGGTTTATGCTATATTATTAGGGTGACCGTGTGTCCCGTTTATGCTGTATTATTAGGGTGACCGTGTGCCCCGGTTTATTCTGTATTATTAGGGTGACCGTACGCCCCAGTTTATGCTGTATTATTAGGGTGACCGTGCGTCCCGGTTTATGCTGTATTATTAGGGTGACAGTGCTCCCCGGTTTATGCTGTATTATTAGGGTGACCGTGCGCCCTGTTTATCCTGTATTATTAGGGTGACCGTACACCCCGGTTAATGCTGTATTATTAGGGTGACCATACTTCCCATTTATGCTGTATTATTAGGGTGACCGTGTGCCCCGGTTTATGCTGTATTATTAGGGTGACTGTGCGTCCCGGTTTATGCTGTATTATTATGGTGACCGTGTGCCCCGGTTTATGCTGTATTATTAGGGTGATCGTGCGCCCTGGTTTATGCTGTATTATTAGGGTGAACTATGCGTCCTGGTTCATGCTGTATTATTAGGGTGACCGTGAGTCCCGGTTTATGCTGTATTATTAGGGTGACCGTGCGTCCCGGTTACTGCTGTATTATTAGGGTGACCGTGAGTCCCGGGTTATGCTGTATTATTAGGGTGACTATGCGTCCTGGTTCATGCTGTATTATTAGGGTGACCGTGAGTCCCGGGTTATGCTGTATTATTAGGGTGACCGTGCGTCCCGGTTTATGCTGTATTATTAGGGTGACTGTGCGTCCCGGTTTATGCTGTATTATTAGGGTGACCGTGCGCCCCAGTTTATGCTGTATTATTAGGGTGATCGTGCTCCCCGGTTTATGCTGTATTATTAGGGTGACCGTGCGTCCCGGTTTATGATGTATTATTATGGTGACCGTGCGCCCCGGTTTATCCTGTATTATTAGGGTGACTGTGAGTCCCGGTTTATGCTGTATTATTAGGGTGATCGTGCGCCCCGGTTTATGCTGTATTATTATGGTGACCGTGCGCCCCGGTTTATGCTGTATTATTAGGGTGACCGTGCGCCCCGGGTTATGCTGTATTATGAGGGTGACCGTGCGCCCTGGTTAATGCTGTATTATTAGGGTGACCGTGTGTTCCGATTTATGCTGTATTATTAGGGTGACCGTGAGTCCCGGTTTATGCTGTATTATTAGGGTGACCGTACGCCCCGGTTTATGCTGTATTATTAGGGTGACCGTGCGCCCCGTTTTAAATTCACGGGTATATACTCACATATTCCCCATTAAGTTAAGCATGGCCTAAATCAGTGGCAGTGATTATTGCGTCAACTTCTGACTGATGGAGGCCTACCTGGATTTATGTTGGGAGTATGCTCTCTGTCTCTTTAAAAGGTGCACACCTGTATGTCGTGTACAGTTTTTAAACAAGTTATTAAGAATAGCATGTTCGCTAGTTTCGTACACCGAGTCGAAAAGTTAAAAAATTAGAAGGTCGAGTTGAACCAAATTGGATTGAAGCAAATGTTATATTCAGATGATATGAGCCCAAAACCAACACGAAGTTAGTTCTATTTTGGTTGTTTTTGTTTTCATTTTTATTTATTTATTTCAATTTTTTGTGGTGTTTTTTTTAAAATAAAATAGTAAAAAGTTTTTCGGAAAACCCTTCAAACTTTATTTAGTGTGAAAAACGTTTTCGACCGAGTTTAGTACAAAATTGCAATTGGTTTTTCTTCCCGATAATGTTGTTTAAATCGGAAATCCACACAAGATTTTGGGAGGAAAAAACAAAACACATATATGATGTTTAGAACAGAACCAAAACCAAAACCAAAACCAAAATGAACCAGTGAAAATGGCCACCGTTACAACCTATTAATGATTTTGGCTTTTTCTTCTAAATATTTAGTCTTAAAATTTTTTCAACTTTGCTTCCTGTGTAAAAATGAATGTTTTTTGTAGGTTTATTTCTGTTATTTTCTATCCTATTATGGATGATGCCTCCATTTTGAGAAGAATTTTGTGGGATCTGTAACTGACAGGACAGTTTGGGACGAGTTGAGGGGTTGTGTATTATTTACAGTTTTCCCCCCCACAATATATTACATCTTATCATTTACTGTATATTCACTTATAGTTCTTTCACTATATTTTGGATCGAAGTGTAACCCCATACTTCCCTTAGACTAGCTTCTATTCACTAAGGTGAGGGCCAAAGTCTTACTCCCGTTAGGAGGAGTAACCCACGTACTAGACATGTGCCCAAAAAGTCGATGACAGGACCAAGACACCAGGGTTTAAAACATAAACAAACCATGTTTATTAATGTCAAATGATCACAGATAGACAGACAACATGTCCTCAATTGGAGGATCATGTACAATAGAATTACTTGGTATTTAAACGCTGCACAGTCAGTACCAAATATCCTCTCCCTGTTTACACGATTCCGTGTCGGAGGGTGGCGGGTGCTGGCCGGCCCAACATAAGAGTCTTATCTCTGTTAGTGTATCCGTGGCAGGCCTGTTCTTCAAAAAGCCTTGGTACCCTTTGTTTAATTGCGGGATCCCTGCTTATTTTACTCAGTGCACCTGTTACTCGATTGGTTGGGCTCTCGCTGAAGGCGACAAAACTGTCTCAGTTTCTCTCTCTACAGGAAGGATATACCCTGTGTTGTGTTAACTTTTCCAGCTCATGCTGTCTCCGCTGGGCCTCCGTGAAGGAAGGGACTTACTTATTCAAGGCCGGCCTTAGGATTTGTGGGGCCCAAGGTGGCGCTGCTGGCAGCAGGGACCACCCTGCACAAAAAGTTAAGTTACTTTGAGGAGCGGTCCTCCTCCGGCTGCATCGGTGCATCATGACATCACTGCGGCATGTGACATCATCATATGAGTTCAGTGTCCTTTGAGAAAGTAAGACCCCCTCTCAAAGAAAAAAAAAAACACCACACACTTGGTGAGAAGCGGTTCTGCCAGTCTGGGGGCCCCACAATCCTCCATGTGGGGACAATAGAAGAGAAAGCTGCACTGATGAACATCACGGCTTCCTATTGCCCGTGTGACACGGGACATTTAAGACCGCCATTACATTAGGCACAAAGTTTTCTGGCTGTCAGATACCGGCACCTCTACGGAGGCAAGTATCTATAGTAGGAAGCAGAGGGTCCCCGGGGGACGAAATTAACACTGTTCAGCTCCGGAGATCCTCTGCTTCAATTCTGTAATAAAAAAAAATGAAAACACGTTACAAAAATGTGCAGTGCTACAGGTTCTGCTGCATTGAGTAAAGAAAATTAAAACACTGCATCAAAATAATTTACAAAACAGTGTTATCATGATAGTGATTAGGTAAAGATAAAAAAACACTGCTAGGCTTTGATGAATGGCAATAACACTGACAATTTATTTAACAGTATTAGGACTTGGCTGGTGTCAGTCACCCATATTTAACCAATTAAGCCACCACTGCCATTAGATCAGTTGGGGCCAGGAGGGAGCCCTTTAAAGAGTCACTCGCTTAGACAAAGGAGGTGTTGGCAAAAACAATAATATACAGACAGGTGGCCACACTAGATCTACATTAAGACATCAATAACCTTGACTAATTTGTAAAGCGCTGTCTGAAAGACAGCACACAACCCCACAGAAGAGAAGAACTCTCTGAAACCTGGGGACATGACCATATACAAAAAGAGAAAGCAGACTGCTGCCTTGTTAAAAACTTACCCCTTCAGTTTTAAATGGGGGGGGGGGGGGGGATAAAAAAAAACAGAAACTATTGTTATTCAATTTCCCCTGTTAGCTTTTGTTATTCTTTTGTTGGGAGCTGAATGTGTCTGTTTATGTATTGACCCAAACCTCTCTTATTTCCCCTTGTACATATTAATCAGTGTTGTTTTCAATTCTTTCAAAACTTTGACTCTTCTCCCCTTAACAGATAGTCCCTTCTCTCAGGCTGCTGATAAGGAAGAAGGGTGATCGTGTGGACACACTGTTGTCATGTGTAATAATGGAGTGTGCACGTGGTATATACAAGTATGGAGGAGTGAAACACAATCAAAGCCATTGCTAAGGTGAACAAAAACAGCACACGAGGGTATGAATATGGATCTTAGGTCTCAAACATACTATAACACAAACCAAAGTTTCAGTGCTGAGTATTGTGGCAGGCGAGCACGTCGCCGGAGTAGGCGGCTCCCGTTGCAGGGTGCCGCTATTTTGGTATTGCTCGCGCATACGCAGTACAGCCGCGCATGCGCAGTGCAGTGTTTCTGTTGTGGTGGCCACTTGGGACTCCTCACGCCCGCAAGCAAGTGGCGGCATTTACAGTAGGACTCCACAGGGGACTACAACCCCAGCAGCCCCAGGGGTGCAGCCATCTGATCCAAATAGCCAATTGGGCTGCAGCATTCCCTGAAGCCAGGAATTATACTTTGGCGCGTCTGGGACCCAAGGCCAGTCGGAAGAGGGATCTCTGAGGAGCAGTAGTGTCCAGGGAGCAGTGGTTCCTGGATTAGGCCAGATCACTCCTCCCCCCCGTTAGGCCCCAGCTAGGCCCGACTCACTATAGCTTGTGGCTGCTATAGGGAAAGCCCATAGTTAGGGACCTTTCCCCAGTAGCTGCACAGTCAGGTACACGTACACAAAACAAACGTTTCAGTGCCGAGGTGTTTGTGGCAGGCGAGCACTTGGAGTGGGGACATAGTTCCAAAAGCTCTGGCACATCCGGGAGAAGGAGGGCCGTCAAACTAATGGAAAGAAATTATGGGGGCGGATTCGTAAGGATGTAAGATCTTTGTGGCCGCTTTCTCGCTCTGAGCCCAGACCAAAAACACCCAGGAATCACCCTACGGGGTTATTACAGCTCTTCTTGATCCGGATCGACCATGGACTCACATTTCGTGGACTTGTGGTGGAGCTTCCTACCAAGGGTATGACCACGATCCTGGTGGTCATGGGTCGGTTCTCCAAATAAGTTAATTTCATCCTTTTGAAGGAATTACCTAATGCCGCTAAACTTTCTGAAGTGTCATTCGGGAAATATTTCCGACTCTATGGAGCTTCTCAGGTCATTGTGTCAGATCAGGGCTCTCAAATCATTTCCAAATCTGGAGGGCTTTTTGCCAGCAACTTGGAGTGTCCATAAACTTTCATCCGCTATTCACCCCCAGTCTAATGGACAAACAGAGTGGGACTAACCCAGTCCTTGAAACAATATATCCATGTTTCATCTCTGAGACTCAAGACGACTGGGCATACCTCTTGGCATGGGCGGAATTCTCCCATAACAACTTGTGGAACGAGTCATCGCGGGAGTCACCATTCTTCACTAATTATGATTTCATCAGCTCTTCCCTCACAAGGATTCACATCCAGAGTCCCAGCCATGGATGACCGGATTCAGACAGCTACAGGAGCTATGGGGGAAGATCCAGGAAAATCTTCCAGAAGTGGTGACCACACACAAAGAGCCAGGCAGACAAGGCATCGTTGTGTTAGATACCAGCATATCATCCTGGTGACTGGTATTGCTACCAAAAACATCAGGTTAAAGGCACCTACGGCGAAGCTGTTCTCAGATTTATTGGTCTTTTCCCTATCATCGAGAGAGTCCATCCAATGGCTACTGGCTACGCCTTCAGTCTCCATGACAAGATCCATATGTCCCTATAATAAATCATAACCACAGGAACCATGGTACACCCAATAATACAGCAAAACCGTAGCGCACGGTCACCCTAATACATAGGCATAAACTGGACACACGGTCACCCTAATAATATACCATTAACTGGGACGCACGATCACCCTATAATAAAGCATAAACCGGGACGTATGGTCACCCTAATAATAAGCATAAAACGGGGCGTACGGACCCTAATAATACAGGATAAACCGGGGAGCATGGTCCACCCCTATAATACGCATAAACGGGACCATACGGTCACCCTAATATTACAGCATAAACCCGGCAGCACTGTCACCCTAATAATACAGCATAAACTGGGGGCACATGGTCACCCCTAATAATACAGATAAACCGGGGGGCACCGGTCACCCTAATATACAATAAACCGGGAAGCATGGTCACCCTAATAAACCGCCTAAACCAGAGCATAGTAACCCTAATAAAAAAACAGCAT